>MU260848.1:127500-130000 GCA_020310875.1 Ceratopteris richardii | reverse complement strand
CTTCACCTCCATACCTGCTCGATTTATGATTTACCTCCAATGGTGTGCTTGAAGGCTTGCAATCCTCCATGTTGAATTTGACCAAAAGATTCTTCAAGTACCTCTCTTGTGTAACATATACTCCATGTTGAGTATATACAATCTGCATTCCTAAGAAATAAGATAAGTTTCCCAAATCACTTATCTTAAACTCCTTCTCTATTTGTTTCTTAAGCTCATTGATTCCTTGAGCATCTGTACCTGTGAGAATAATATCATCAACGAGCACGTATGCAGGAAGGTACAGTGAGTTTAATGCAAATGGCTAAAATTTCTTCTGCTTTGCATTATTATCAAGTTCAAAAAAAATTACTTTATATTTCCATCCTTACTTATCCAATATGTATCCATTTTCACTTGCCTTCACAAGCAAGCTACTATCTGCCTTTGATGCTTGAAATCCACAATCATTCAAGAAGTTAACAAGCCTCTAATTCCATTCTCTTGGAGCCTGCTTCAACCCATACAAAGCTCTCTTGAGCTTACACACATAATCTGATCCAATTGAATCCATGAAACCTTCTAGTTGCTCCATGTACACTTCATCTGCAATATATCCATTCAGAAATGCATTCTTCACATCTAATTGTGATAACTTCCATCCTTTACAAGCAACAATAGCAATCAATGATCTAATTGTAGACATCTTAGCAACAGGACTAAAGGTTTGATCATAATCTACCCCATAAGTTTGGGCATAACCTTTGACCACAAGTCTAGCCTTGTATCTAGACACCTTACCATCTGCAAATCTTTTTGTTTTATACACCCACTTACATCCAATGACTTTCTGATTCTTTGGTCTTGGCACCAATTCCCATGTTTCATTTTCAAGTAGAGCATCATACTCTTCTTGCATTGCCTTCTCCCAATTCTGTTTACCTTTTAGCTTCTTCATATGTGATTGGATCCTCTTCTGTTTTCACAATGTAAGCATAATCTTTTGTTGTCAAGAAAGATGTATCATAGCTATACCTGATAGGCTCTTTTCTTTCCCTTGAGGATCTTTTGACCTTTGCACTTCTTGAAGTCTCAGCCACATTTGATTCTGGATCAAATCTTGGCCCATCTTCAACATTATCCTGCAATTTAGTTTTATAATCAACATCATCAATATCTTCTTCATACACATTTACTTTTGCCTTCCCTTTCCTTTGTATTTCTTCAACACCTGCATAATCATTTGTTGACCGTGTATACCATGTGCTTTGCTCATCAAATGTAACATCTTTGGTAACAAGAAATTGCTTTGTGGATGGACTCCACAATCTGTAACCCATTTGTCTATCATCATACCCAATAAACACATACTTCTCTGCTTTGGGTTCTAGCTTATGTCTCAATTGTGAAGGAACATAAGCATATGCTAAACATCCAAATACTTTACAATGATCAAGAGTAGGTTTCTTACCCCACCATGCTTCATAAGGAGTTCTTCCATCCAAAGCTTTACAAGGTAACCTATTCACAAGGTATGTTGCAGTGTTGATAGCTTCTGCCCATAAGTAATTTGGGCAATTCCTTTCCTTCATCATTGCTCTTGCAAATTCTACAAGAGTTCTATTTCTTCTTTCTACAATTCCATTCTGTTGAGGAGAGTACTTGCAAGTTACTTCTCTCTTTATACCTGCATTCCAAAAATAATCATCAAACTCTTTAGAAAAATACTCTCCCCCTCCATCTCATCTCAACCTCTTGAGCTTTTGTCCTATAATCCTTTCTGCATAAGCATGATAATGCTTGAATGTCTTGAAGACTTCTGATTTATCCTTGATTACATATAAAGTAATCCATCTGGTTGCATCATCAACAAACAACACATAATATATGGATCCATTTCTGCTATAGTCCCTTGAAGGACTCCACATATCTGTATGAATCAATTCAAGCATATTTGAATACTTGTACCCTGATTTATTTTATGAACTTTTGTGTGCTTTACCTAATTGACAAGCTTCACACTTGTACACCATATGTTGCCCCTCAACCTTTGGCAAACCAAGCACCACATCATTCCTTGACATTTCATTTATGGCTCTCTCATTGAAATGACCTAACCTTTTATGCCATAGGTCTAACTCAGACATCTTTTGACTTCCAAAAGTAAATAGAGCATGTCCCACATTACCTTGAACTTTGAGAGTAAAAAACCTTCCTTCCTTTTTACCTGCAATGATGTTTCTATATCCGTGATTTGGATCTTGCACATAGACACCATCATTTGTGAATCTGACTTCATATCCCTTCGCCACAATTTGCCCTACACTTATCAAGTTCTTAGGAATAGTAGGAACATAAAGTACCTTGCTCAAGAGTGTACTTCCATTCGTTGTCTTCAGTGATCCAATACTTTCCACGTTATGCTTGGTGTTGTCACCTGTTTGAACTATATGTCCATTCACCTTTGCTTCCATATCAGTCATCAGTGATATATTGCCACTCAGATGATTGCTACATCCTG
>MU260848.1:117500-122500 GCA_020310875.1 Ceratopteris richardii | reverse complement strand
TTCTTGCAACGAGCTCAAAGTTCTCTACATGCTACCAAAATTTGAAGGATTTCTATTTAGCCATTTCAGAGAAAAGTCCATCGAGGTGATCACTGGTCGAAGTCTGCAACAGTCCTAAAATATCGGGGGTAAAGGTTTACTTGCTAAATAAATTTCTTTGAGCATAGTTAATCTTTTTAAGTGGTTCCACTTGGAATAGATAGCTTGCTAAGCTAATTAGATACCCCTAAAAGGAATTTTTCCAATTCCTATTGTGCTGGTCATACTAAGCAAAAGATACAGCAGGTGTATGGTAAAAAAAAAGAAGGTTTTCTCCTTTGATTAGAACTTTTCATACATCATTTCCAAATTACATGTTGGGAATGATGGATGGAAACTTCAAGAGGATGAGTAGGTACTACCAAATCTTGCTTTGTACCAACCCTTTGATGCTTCAGAGTTGATAAGTAGACCTTTATATCTTTCCAATGACACCATAAAATGGCCTATGTACTTTGGAAATGATGTATGAAAAGATTGGATCAAAACAGATAACTATGAACTTCAAGTCTTCAAGAAAACCTTCTATTTTTGACAATACACCTGCTGTATCGTTTGCTCAGTATGACCAGCATGGTAGGAATTGGAAAAATTCCTTTTAGGGGTATCTAATTAGCTTAGCAATCTAACTATTCTAAGTGATATTACTTAAAAAGATTAACTATGCCCAGAGAAATCAATTTAGCAAGTAAACCTTTACCCCTGATATTTTAGGACTGTTGCAGACTTCAACCAGTGATCACTTCGATGGACTTTTCTCTGAAATGGCTGAATAGAAATCCTTCAAATTTTGATAGCATGTAGACAACTGTGAGCTGGTTCCAACAAGCTATAGATCTTTGAATTGGATGAAGAAATGGGTGAGATATGATCTCCACAAGTTGATAGACTTTCAGGTACTATGACAGAGAACGTAGAAATGAACAATGTAGATATATGTATTAATGAACACTGTTGTAAAATGTCATAGGCATGAAGATCATTGCATAATGGTGTAGATAGGTGTGGGCTAGAGTATATGCCTCACACACTTCAGAAAATGATAATGAGAAGCTCGAAAAGTGACTCTTCTCTCTGTGACTTTTTGAGTTGATCTTTTATAGTGGTTGAGTTCAAAATTTGAATTTGAATTCAAACTTTGGCTCTCTTAATCATGCTCCTACATCCTAGGAGATATTCTCTCTAATTGATCTATGCTTTTCAACTAATAAAATCCACGACTCACTTGGGTAGGTCGTTACAAAGATTCCAAGTCAAATGGGACTTTTACAAAGGATAAAGTGGTAATTAACCACTAGCATTGATTCCTATGCATCTTCATATGTATATGAATTACAAGCCAAATGTGTAGGCTTGTGAATTGCACCAACAGTACATAGGCCATTTTATGGTGTCATTGGAAAGCTAAGAAGGTCTACTTATCAACTCTGAAGCATCAAAGGGCTGGTACAAAGCAGGATTTGGCAGTACCTACTCATCGTCTTGGAGTATCCATCCATCATTCCCAACAGTGGTATCAGAGCAAACTCAAGGTAAAATGGGAGATGGTTTTCCTTCATTCATTGATAAATTGGACAGGAACAACTATCAGGCATGGTCTCTAAGGATGAAGACATATCTACAAGGAAGGAGTCTTTATGGATACATCTCAGGAGATGAGGAATTGCCCTAATTCAAAACTAGAGGACTACCAACAAAGGAAGAACATGAAAAGCTCAACACATGGTGTGCCAAGGATGCATTAGCAAGGTCTTACTTACTCAACTCCATCTCTGATTTTCTTTTGCCACATATTAGAAACTATAAGACATCCTAAGAGACTTGGGAAACCTTGTCATCCTATTTCTCTTCCAACACAAGGGCCAGAAAAAACCAACTGTGGATTGAATTCACCACACTAAGGAAGCAACCTAAGCAGGCTATTTCAGAGTATGTGACCAAGATTAAAGATGTTGTAGATCAGTTAGCAAGCATAGGAGAAGAGATTGAAGAAGAGCAGATAGTAAGGCAAGTGATCAATGGGATTAAAGCTGATGACAAATGGGAAAGCTTCACCACTGCCATGGACCTATACATGGTTATGCAAATTCTAGATCTTACCACTCTCATGGGGCAATTGTTGACTCCTGAAGCCAAGCTCAACAAGAATGGAGACTCATCCAAAGGTAATAGCTCTTCTGACCTATACACTGATAAAAGTAAGTCTAAAGATAAAGGCAAGAACAAGAAAGGAGAAGATGAAGGCACTACCTCCCAAGCCAACTATGCATGGAGAGGTAGATCATCAAGAGGAAGGGGTAGAGGAGGTAAGCAAGGTAGGGGGAGATATTATAACTCCTCACCATGCAATATTTGTGGTTTATCAAATCATACTACAGATGAGTGTTTCAGGAATTACAAGAATCAGAGAGGAAGAGGATACCAAAGAGGTGGATACTCACAATCAAGAGGTAGATTCAACCATCATCAAGGATACAACAACAAGTACAATAACAACTACAACAACAATGGCAACTACCAAGAAGGATTCAAATGCAGAAAGGATTACAACAACTATACAGAAGAGCAAGATTATTCTCTTCTGATTATGAACATGACTTCAAAACTAGGTACAAATGATGACCATCTTTTCTAAATTGACTTAGGATGCTCAAATCATGTGGCTGGCAATGTAGCTCTACTCTATGATCTTGAAGAACCAAGAGGTAAGCATCAAGTACAAACAGGTGATGACACCAAGCACTCAGTAGTTAAAGTTGGAAATGTTTAGACTTCTGATGGGAATCAAAACTTGTTGAGTAGGGTACTATATGTACCAACCATTACCAAAAAATTGATAAGTGTTGGACAGATTGTGGAAAAAGGTTTCAGGTCAGGTTCAACCAATATGGAGCATTTGTGGAGGATCCCAGGCATGGGTTCAAGAGAATAGCTAAAGGAGAAAAATCAGGTAGACTTTTTACTTTTTAGCTTGAAGATACAAAGAATATTGCACTCTACAATTATAAAGATCAAACACTTTCAGAGCTTGAGATTTGGCATAAAAGATTAGGGCATGTAGGAGAAAGAACTTTGAAGCAAATATGCAGGGACCAATGTGTGCTTGGGATACCTAATGTATCCAAGCAACATATGATCTACAAGTGTGATGCTTGTCAGTTTGGGAAGTCTCACAGGTTACCCTTCTCAAAGGCTACATGCATGAGGACTACCTAGAACTTGTCCATATAGATGTATAGGGACCAAGCAAAGACCCCTCAATTTCAGGATCAAGGTACTATGTATCCTTTATTGATGATTATAGCAGGTGGACTGTATTGTACTTTATGAAGCACAAAGATGAAGTGTTCAATTGTTTTAAAAGGTATCTTGCACTTGTTGAGAATCAGACAGGGAAGAATTTAAAGAGGCTAAGGTCAAATGGAGGAGGTGAGTAATTCTCCAATGAGTTTGAAGCATTCTTGCACGACAGAGGCATCAAGAGAGAAATCATCACAAGGTATACTCCTTCACAGAATGGGGTAACTGAGAGAAGAAATAGGTTGATAGTTGAAACAGCTAGGTCAATGTTGAATGAGAAGAAATTGCCTAACTATTTATGGGCAGAGAGTGTATCTACTGCCACTTATCTCATAAACAGGTTACCATCTAAGTCCCTTGATGGGATGACCCCTTATGAAGCATGGCATGGTAAGAGACCCTCACTTGATCATTGCAGGATATTTGGATGTGTAGCATATATACACATTCCTTCTAAGATAAGAGGTAATCTAGACCCTAAAGCTGAGAAGTGTATCTTTATTGGATATGATCTAAATCAGAAAGGGTACAGGTTCTATAACCCTTCAAATAAGGGATTCATGGTTAGTAGAGATGTTGTCTTTGATGAAAATGATTCTTGGTATGAGAATGAATGCAAGAAGTTCAAACTACCCTATGACTTGGAAGAAGAATTTCCAAGTCTTGCTAAGGAGGAACCTACTCAGAATAAAGACACCAATTCAGATGATGAAGACATTATTAATCTTGAAGAATTCAAGGCATGGAAGTCCAAAGGCAAACTCAAAATGAAGATGATGATGATGATGATGACATACCTAAATCTTCAAACCAATCAATTAGAAGATCACAAAGGGAGAGTAAAAAACCTATCAGATATGGGTATGATATCTCTCTTGTTACTAAACATTCTGTTTATCTTGCCAAAGACTTGTCAATTGAAGAACTAGGATCATATGAAGAAGGAAAAACTAAGACAGAATGGAAGGAAACTATGGATGAGGAGATTGAAGCACTCAAAGAAAGTGACACATGGGAACTAGTACCAAAGAAAGAGTCCATGAAGGTAATTGGATCCAGATGGATCTATAAACTCAAAAGAAATTTTGATGGGTCAATAAACAGGTACAAAGCCAGATTCGTGGCCAAGGGTTTTGCACAAACCCAAGGCATTGACTATGAAGAAACATTCTCACCTGTAGCCAAGATGCCAACCATCAGGGTATCGGTAAGTGTGGCTGCATCTAAAAATTGGAACATGTATCAATTGGATGTAAAAAATGCATTTCTTAATGGATGGATTTATGAGGAGGTATATATGTCACAACCTCCTGGCTATGAGAATCCTAACAAGGTAACAATTGTATGCAAATTAAAAAAGGCTCTTTATGGATTGAAGCAGGCACCTAGGGCATGGAATCAAAGGTTGACCACATACCTTCAAGACCAAGATTTTGTCATGAGCAAGGCAGACACTTCTCTATTCATCAAGAGAAGTAATTTAGAGGTAATATACCTATGTGTATATGTTGATGATATCATACTTATAGGTAATGATGTCAATGGAATCAGACAAATCAAGAATCAGTTGATGAAGGAGTTCAAGATCAGTGATCTTGGTTTACTAAAGTACTTTCTTGGACTTGAGTTAGTCTATACTAACTTTGGAATCTATATTACTC
>MU260848.1:7500-112500 GCA_020310875.1 Ceratopteris richardii | reverse complement strand
TTGCTCCATGAAAACATCATCTGAAATATAACCATTTAGAAAAGCATTCTTCACATCTAGTTGACATAATTTCAAACATTTACATGCAGCAATAGCTATGAGTGTCCTGATGGTTGTCATCTTTGCCACAGGGCTATAAGTCTCATCATAGTCTACACCATATGTCTGAGCAAAACCCTTCACAACAAGTCTAGCTTTATACCTAGACACACTTCCATCTACAAACCTCTTTTTCTTGTAGACCCATTTACATCCAATGATCTTCTGACTATTTGGTTTAGGAACCGAATCCCAAGTCTCATTCTCCATCAATGCATCATACTCTTCCTGCATAGCTTTCTCCCAATTTTCCTTACCTTTTGCCTCTTCATATGTAGAAGGGTCTTCATCTTCCTTTATCATATAAGCATAATCTTTGGTAGCCAAAAAAGAAGTGTCATAGCTATACCTTGTAGGTTGCCATTTGTGTCTTGTTGACCTTCTAAGTTCTCCAATTCTTGAGGTTTCTGGCTCATCACACTCTGGATCAAATCTTGGCACTTCTTCAACTTCAACCTGTACTTCATTGTTCTCCTCTTCATCAAATATCTGAACCTTTGATTTACCTTTCTTCTGATTCATAACTTCTTCATCACCTGCATACATATTGATTGTACCTGCATACCAAGTACCTTGCTCATCAAATGTAACATCCTTTGACACTAGGAATTGTTTTGTGGATGGACTCCACAACCTATATCCCATCTGCTTATCATCATATCCAATAAACACATACTTTTCAGCTTTAGGCTCCAATTTATGCCTCAATTGTGATGGCACATATGCATATGCCAAACATCCAAATACTTTATAATGATCCAGAGTAGGTCTCTTACCCCACCATGCCTCATATGGTGTCATACCCTGCAAAGCCTTACATGGTAACCTATTAACCAAATAAGTAGTTGTATTTATAGCCTCTGCCCATAAATAATTTGGGTAATTTTTCTCCTTCATCATGGATCTTGCAAACTCAACAAGTGTCCTATTCCTCCTTTCTGCTACACCATTTTGTTGAGGAGAGTACCTGCAAGTAATTTCCCTTTTTATACCTGGATTCCATAAGTAATCACTGAACTCATTAGAGAAATACTCTCCCCCTCCATGTGACCTTAGTCTCTTCAACTTATGACCTGTAATTCTCTTTGCATACACATGATAATGTTTGAATGTATTGAATACCTCTGACTTATCTTTGATCACATAGATAGTGATCCATCTGGTAGCATCATCAACATAAATCACATAATACCTTGAGCCATTGATACTGAAATCCTTTGATGGTCCCCACACATCTGTGTGTACCAATTCAAGCTTCTCTGAATACATAAAACCATGTTTGGAATAAAATTGCTTATGAGCCTTACCTAATTGACATGCCTCACATTTGTATGTCATATGTTGACCTACAACATTAGGCAATCCAAGCACTGAACCATTATTAACCATATCTTTGATACCTCTTTCATTAAAATGTCCAAGCCTTTTGTGCCAAAGATCTAACTCAGAGATCTTATATCCTCCATAAGTGAACAAGGCATACCCAACATTTCCTTGGATCTTCAATGTGAACAATCTTCCTTCTTTCTTCCCTGAAACAATTTGTTTATACCCATTGCTAGGGTCTTCCACAAACACTCCTTCATTAGTGAACCTAACTTCATAACCTTTTTCAACAATTTGGCCTACACTTATCAGATTCTTAGGAATTGTAGGAACATACAAAAACTTACTCAAGAGAGTACTACCATCCTTGGCCTTCACTGATCCAATTGAGTTCACATTGTGCTTTGTATTGTCACTTGTTTGAACTACATGATTAGTTATCTTATTCTCCAAATCAATCATCAAAGCTATGTTACCACTCAGGTGATTGCTACACCCTAAGTCAATGTAGAAGACTCTTTGGTCTTCACGTTGCCTTTCGCAAGTTGCATTCATTATCAATGTTGAATCCTCCTTCTGATATGAAGCATAATTGTAGTAGGTATTGTTGTATTGTTGACTTTGGAATCCTCTACCTGCATTTCTTCCAAAGTAACCTCTACTACCTCTACCTCTGAAATTACCTCTTTGATTTCTGCCACCTCTTCCTCTTGAATTAAAATTTTGATTATATCCACCATTACTCTGAGTATTATGCCAACAATCATTAGCTAAGTGATTTGTCTTACCACAAATCCAGCAAGCTTTGACTCCATCTTTATTACTCCTGCCACTTCCTCTACCTTTGCCACCTCCTCTTCCTCTTAGGAAGTTGGCTTGGCTAGTTGTACCTTCATCTTCATTTGCTTGTTGCTTCCCTTTGATATTTTTCTTCTTATCCTTTGAATACATTGCTTGACCTGCACTCTTATCACTTTCACCTTTGACATCCTGCTCAAATGTTAGCATATGTCCTAGCAACTGATTTAAATCAAGAGTGAAATGATCAAGTGATAATTCACTAGACAAAATGAATGCTTCCATTTGTCATCACCTCTCAAACCTGTGAGGATTTGCCTTAACAATTTATCCTCCTCAATGTCTTCATCAACTACTCCTAATGCATCTGCAATGTCCTTCATCCTTGTTACATAATCTGAGATGGACTGAGAGGCCTTCTTCTTGAATGTGGTAAATTCTGCCCACAAGGATGCCTTCCTAGACTTTGTGGTGTTTTGAAAATGCTCCTCCAAAGCATTCCATATATCACTTGCACTTTCAAGACCTCTAATGTGAGGTAGAAAGTAGTCATAACTGCCATGTAAATAATGCTCCTAGCTTGAGCATCTTTCTTCATCCAAGTCTTCAAATCTGATAATTCTTCCCTAGTTGGAACACTAGGATCTCTAAACTAAGGCTTTTCTTCTTCACTCGTGATGTATCCTATCAAATCTTTGCTCATAAGGTGAGCTTCCATCCTCATTGACCATGCTGGATAGTTCTCTCTATCCAACTTCTCTATTTGAAGAGAGTCTTCCATCCTTTCTTCACCTGTGTATTGAATTTTCAAACTTTATGAGTAATAGATGTACCTTTACTTTGAATGATACTCCTTTTGTATTCCTTGATGTCGTTTGGCCTCCTTCTCAAGTTTACATATGGATGCTGCTGGAAAATGTAAACCTCACATACATGTTGATTTGAGATAGTAATTGTAAAGGAAAACTTTCATTTGTTCCCGTCAAAATCAAAGACGGTCCCTTCTCTCCAGCTGTTTATTCTTATGGTATCAATCTTGAGAATGATGCGAACATCATGTGTACATAAAATGATATGAGAAACAAGCAAACAAAAGTAACTTTCGTTCCATATGTTAAAGAGAAAAGAAGAGCAAAACATTGGGAAAAACACAGTACACTAAAGTGAAGGACAGGCAAAGCTAAACATAGAGGCTAGAAGTTTGTGAGATCTTAGAAAAACAAAGAGAAATTTCTATATAAGAACATGAAACGAACAAAAGTATGCAAAATATAAATCAGAAATATTTATGCGATTGACATGGAACGAGTGTTAATTAGGTGGCTGAGGGATAGTGAACGACGTCAATCTACTATTGAATTCTACTGCGTATTGATTTAAAATGATCATTTTCTTTGAAGTCCTTTCTTGTAAGAATCGACGTGCAAATGATTTTGTTTCGCATTGGCATGTGATCTTTCTAACGACCTTGTCACCTTCTTCATAGGCCTTGGATACTATTGTACACCCCCAAGCAGCATTTCTTACAGACATCAAGCATGAGGAATTAATCGAGAACATCAATCAATGTATTCGTCCTCTCGACAAGCTGTATAGAGCCATATTCAAGGGATGAAAATTACTAGAGTAGAAAGCGCACATTTATCATGATGAAACTGCACATTTATCAATTCCTACTATGAGGAAGTAAGAAATCGAAGATGGAGTCTACAATCTATGACCCTGCCAAAGAATCCTTTGCACACCATGTGTTTAATATTTCCTAATCCTCTTGAGTTGGTTTTGCTTTGGTTATGAATATAGGCACCAACTCATCTCTTGAGATGTATCCATACAGGTTTCGCCCTTTAGAGTATGTCTCCATCCTTAGAGATGATCCTGAGTAGTTGTTTGAATCCAAGTTGTCAAACGATGAGAGAAATCCATCACCCATAATGTCAAGTATACGACTTTGCTTTGATGCCACTATGAGAAGTGATGGCCAACACAAAGAGATGAGAGGGTCTCAGAAAACCATGCTCCAATCCATCCTAGGTAACTTCTTAGCTTGAGAAAACCTCCTATTTATGGAAGAGGATATGCAAAGGTTTACTCATAGCTGCGAGCCTAGTTGGATTTGACCCAATACCTTTTGCAAACATTCGACTCAAGTGATGAGTGAGTTATTATAAGTTATTCCAAGAATTTAGAAGGAATATACTAAGATCAAGATGCATAAGAAGTTAGCAGGTTGATCCTAACTTTTCAAGAAGATGAAGATGCATAGACACAATCACCTTGATGTATTGATAACTTTATATGTACAAATCCCATGAGAGTGAAACTTTATATGTACTATCTTCAGATAGTATACTTAACAATTAACAAGAAGATCATGTACTTGATGCAATGACTCAGCCAATTTGACAGAGTTCAAGCAATGTCTATAATAATGACCAAAGAGAAATGTAGCTAAATGAAATGTGATGTAAATGTATAGCCAAGTAAGAAATTCAAAAGGGATTGGAGGACTCCGGGAGCTTTTAGGTGAGTACAGTAGTCACTCAAAAATGTATGATCTTCAGCTCATGTGCCTCTGACTATGTCATGGTGTACAAATACACTTTTCCTAAGACAATTCTTGATTGTATCTACCTAAAAATGTTCAATTATTGATTGAATCTACCTAAAAATGTTCCGTATTTTTAATATCATTTTGAATTTTGAGTTCAAATATGAACACGGGATTTGGCACCCAATACCTTCAGGAGATTCTTTCAATTACTGTGTTACTTTTGGTAAAAGTAATGCATGACTTTAAACATTAGAACTTAGTCAAGTAATACATGTGTATGCACCAGGTTTTAATTCAATGCTCTTATGAAGTCTAGGGTCAAGCAATTAAGCTTGCCATATGCACCAGCACACAACAAGATGAACATGACGAAGGTATAGATCACACATATGGGGCTGGAGAAGAAGACGCATAGATAAAAAGAGAGAAAAACATTTCTTGATTCAGGAACATTCATCAGGTATATTAGCAGTCTCGTGCTTAAAAGATCAGCATATGTGTAATCTGTCCTCTCCCCATTCATAATGGCTAAAGAACTCCATAGCGTTTAATAAAGGATAAGAGCCACAGACTAAAAATCTGCTGTCGGCGGCATGTCTAGTAAGTTCTGATGCCCAAAGTGTTCGGATCTTGTCGACTATAATACCATCTTCTTTTGAATAGGAAAGTTGGGTCTTGGCGCTGCTGAACCACTATAATAGTATATTTACTCGCCTCGGGCATCTGCAAATAGATGGAGACATAGCCTTTTGGCTCGGGGACCACTATCCTAACTTAAATGAATTAGAAAGTTCTGACATGAGGAAGGTTACAAGCTGACAGATCACTGGGACAAAAGAATCCTCCATGACAAAAGAATATTATTGTCTTATAGGACACAGAGATTCTGAGTTGGTTCCGCAACCCCATCACGACGTACTGCCGGAATAGAATGTCTACTCGCTGTTTGTCGTTTACAGTCCATCGCAAATGAAATAGGATTATAAAAGCATTCTTTCCATGCCATTATTGTAAAAGAAATTGCCATAGAAATGGGTGTCTTCATTGCGTCTAAACTTTTTTCTCGGTAACACATGGATGCATACAGCTGGGATTTAATTGAATGTATGTTGAACATGAAAGGGCACTGGAGTAGTTGGTTGGCTAGGCCTTTCATCTCTTTAGGTGGGGGCGAGGGTTCAATCCCCATTATCGACAGATCAGTGTAGACCTAAGGGCAATGTAAAAGTCATGGTACTCCCTTTGAAACCAGTTTTCTTTTGTGTCACCTTCGGACAGCCTAACCCCTGTTTTCTGAGATAGGAGGGGTCTTATGGGTACTATGCATATTTGCTTGTACATTTGCAATTTCAAAATTAAAGTCCTAGGGGAGGAGGCTTCGGCTGAACCTCCATTAAAAAGAAGAACAGCGAGAAACGAGAAAAAAAAAGCCAAAATATGACATGCATTATCACATGAGTCGCATGTCTCTATCTAAACACTTTCTCACATACATGTTGAATTTGAACATCCAAGAACGACAGTGTTCTAAAGGAAAAAAAAAATTATATGTTCCTTTGGAAATGGTAATTATAAAGGAAAACGTTTATTTGTTCCCAAGATCATTTTCTAGTATTAGATTCTACTGTATAGAGAATTAAAATGATCATTTTCTTTAAGTCCTCTCTTCTAAGAATCGAAGTGGAAATGACTTTGTTACGCATTGGCATGTGATCTTTTTAATGACCTTGTCACCTTCTTCACAGGGCTTGGATAGCATGTCTCTATCTAAACACTTTCTCACATACATGTTGAATTTGAACATCCAAGAACGACAGTGTTCTAAAGGAAAAAAAAAATTATATGTTCCTTTGGAAATGGTAATTATAAAGGAAAACGTTTATTTGTTCCCAAGATCATTTTCTAGTATTAGATTCTACTGTATAGAGAATTAAAATGATCATTTTCTTTAAGTCCTCTCTTCTAAGAATCGAAGTGGAAATGACTTTGTTACGCATTGGCATGTGATCTTTTTAATGACCTTGTCACCTTCTTCACAGGGCTTGGATACAATTGTACACCCGCAAACCACGATTTCTTACACACATCACGCACGAGGACTCATTCGAGAACGTCAATTCATGTATTCGGCCTCTCGACAATCTGATATAGAGGCATATCAAGAGATGAAGAATATTAGAGTAAAAACCGCACATTTATCATGATGAAACACGCAAGGAACTGAAGGTACGTAGAAAGTGATTTTTTTTTGTTTTTCACAATGCATTTGGATATCATAATCTAATCTCAAATGCATGAGAGAGAGGGAGACGAGTACCTCACCACATACAGAATCTTGAGCACAAACCTTATATTCCTAATCAAAATGCATGAAGTGATCTAGAATTGATGTCCATTATGATTTACACTTCGAAAAGTGGCGTTATTCACTCCACAATGTTTGCAATGTTTGCGCACACTTTTCTCTAGTGGCGCAAAAATACCTGTGATTTCTAGCAAAGCAACAAAAGCAAATGGAATTAACGGGCATTAGGCCATGGCAAACTCACGGTGCTGCCTTCTTATCTGAATGTGTTTTTGCTCTTCGTCTGTTATGTAGTGCAAATCTTCTGCAGCGTGTAGTCATAACCATTACCACATGTATGTGTGTGCGCTATCAAATTGGTATGAAATCGGTCAATAGTGTCGATGCGTTTGATGCCATCGTCTTCTCTAGCAGTAGCAAGCATGGAACAGGTAACAGTGAAGGCAACACAATGGATGGGGAGAGTAAATATAGTAAAGTTCAACTAAGTGATCAAGGGAGCCGGATGCATTGCTATTACCAGAGCGTGAAACACATAAACCAATTATGATAGAACGATGGTGAGACAGGTGCCCGATTGGTTGAAATAATAGAACGCATATCAGAGAGTCACTACTACCTTGTCGCTGTCAGCCTCGAGACCTTGTCCCATAGCCATCATTCCTATAGCAGCACACTAACTCCCATGGGAGATGAGTGAGGAACATGGTATATAATACAGAGAGGCAGAAAATATATGAGGAGTCAATCACTATTCTCAAGATTTGCTAGAAATTCATAGTTCTGAGTGGTGCTAACATTACACATGAGCAAGGTGGCCCTCACCAGGTAGAGGATATTTTTGCTCCACCTGGCTAGTGAGGGACAACCTTGGGCATCGATTTCTAGTGTGGGACCACAATTAATTCAACCCTCCAAGGTTGGACAACGATGGATAAAAGCCTACCAGCACCATAGCTCTTGGGGTCGATGATGATGCCCCCATTGCCCCAAGAGTGATAGCAAGTAGAATAATATATATCTACTTTTCAAAGAAAAATAGAGTTGCCTTGCAGGAGTATACACTCAAGAACGTGTTTGATTTTGGTTCCTTCATTTCAATTGCATATGGTAGGTGATGTCATGTATACAATTGTGCATCTTTGCATCACCATTACTAACACATTGCGAGATGTATTTATGAATTTTTGGGTCATCAATTTGGACAACTCACATGCTTGTGAGGATATATTTACCCCACTAAAACTTGAATTAAACAAAAATTGAGGGATGTTGTGAGATTTTTAATTGGGGTTTAGTCATCTTCGAGATACCTTAGTGATATAGTTGGAAGAACAAAGTGAGGAAAATCCAAAGCCACCATGTGTCGATCATGGGATGAATGTATAAAATGTGGCGTCTTGTCATAGAGACTTTGCATATGTTACATGTTGTTCTCGATGCTTTCAACTAGTTTTAGGTTTTAGAGAGGATCTGTTATGGTTTACTTTGCTTACATATAGGTTGAACAACAAAGATAGTATCAAATTGTTTTTTTTTTGGAGATTTCATAAGTGAGCATATTAGTGCATAGGAGACACATGAAGCACATATAGGAAGCAGAGGATATTGAGATTATGTTGAGAACTTGAGTTTATTGGTGCTTATATCAAGAAAATAGCAAGAATATTGCCAAATTGTCTCTAGGTCTTGCCATAAATGTGCCATACTATGGAGAAGTGTTCAAGTCACAAGAATGGGTGATAATATTGTGCAAATAGTGGGAGAATAGCTTAAGAAGGAAAATTACCATATATGATCTTATAGGATGGAGAATTTTCTAATGGGTACATGACTTTGTGGACTAGTAAGAACATGAGTGTTGTGAATCACTACACAACCTCAATGTAGATCAACAAAAGGAATGTAGGACTTGGACATAGAAGTCTAGAAAACTATCCATTGGATATTTGTATGTATTTTGGAGAACCTTATCCCATTCATCATGAAAGCTAGTACACCATAAAAAAATTTGGGATCTTATTCACAAAGTCCATGGTACATCTATAGAGGATAGGAAAGTTCATTTGAAGCAAAAATTGCATAGTAAATGGTGGGGCAATAGATCTATCACTGTTTATATGGCAAAGATTAGAAAGATCAATGATAAATTAACATCCATAAATTAAAAAGTGGAAAATTAAGACATTGTATTTGTGATGGTGAATAGTCTAGGAACATAATACAAGAGCTTAGACAATTCCATTTTGATAAGAGGCACTGGCATGATTTTGGTAACAATATCATTTTTACACACTTGTAATATATCCCATAACGATCTCCATCTAGGCAACATCTTGTTGCATTTTGAAGATCAATCGGCTTACATCGGATTATGTGATTTTGGTAGAGCGACCTATTTACCAACCAAAAAATGTTTTCTGAAGCTACCTAATCTAGAAATATCTACTAGAAATGAGTGGATTTGAAAGTACTGGTGGATTGCACCTGAATGCATATCCACTAGTCATCCACCTTTTAATAAGAGTCAGGAGATATTAATAGTTTTGACACTCCTCTTACAACTTCTGAAATATATAGATTTCAACAGTTATCCCATTGATAAGAATGGGATTTACAAGTTCAAGAATGTTTTAGAATTAGCTTCTGACAAATATGTATCAAAAAGATTAGACACACATGAACTGCTTAGAGTATTCTCGCATCTTACTCAATATGGTTTAAAGATATCCACGACAGATGGATTACGACCATATTGAAAATGATATGTATTCATTTGAACTATCTGGATTAAATGAAGTGTTTACATTTGAGTTAAGTGAATTATGTGGAGTAAATGAAGTGCTATCATTTGCATTATGTGGATTAAATGTTGTGGACTCATTTAACAAATGTGAATTAAATCTTGTGGATTCATTTGAATTATGTGGAATAAACGAAGTTTTTACATTTGAGTTAAGTGGATGAAATGAAGTGTAATCATTTGTATTAAGTGGAGTAAATGTTGTGGTACCATTTGAGTTAAGTGGATGAAATGAAGTGTAATCATTTGTATTAAGTGGAGTAAATGTTGTGGTATCATCTGAGTTAAGTGGATGAAATAAAGTGTAATCATTTATAATATATGGATTAGATAATGTGGATTTATTTAAATTATGTGGAGTAAATGAAGTGCTATAATTTGAGGGATGTGGATTAAATATTTTGGATCCATTTAACATATGTGAATTAAATCTTGTGGATTCATTTGAATTATGTGGAATAAATGAAGTGTTTATAGTTCCGTTAAGTGGATGAAATGAAGTGTAATCAATTCTATTAAGTGGAGTAAATGTTGTGGTATCATTTGAGTTATGTGGATTAAATGTTATGGATTCATTTAACATATGTGAATTAAATATTGTGGATTCATTTGAATTATGTTGATTCATTTGAATTCTCTTAAGATAAAATTCGTGTTTTTATTTTGCAGAAGTAAAACATGGCAAGAATGCTAGATGTGAATGATGATCTTGCTCATATTGAATCTCAAAGGATTTTATCTGAGCAAAATGCTCAATTTGCACAATTAGGATTAGCATTTTTATTCCATCAAGATTTAGAGCCAGAGGGATTAGAAGGAGAAGCATTATCAATGAAAGAAGTAAAAAAGCTATGTCCAAAGCTTTCAGACTTACAACATAAAGGATTAGCAAAAACGCTACCTTGATGCTTTGTCCAAGTTGAGAGATCATTACCAAATAATAATCAAATAACATTATATTTCATTCAAAAGGTTTTTATACAAGGTATTCTTCATCGACGTGTAGATTGGGATGATCATCCGAAGAATGCAGGTGTCAGTTTGGGTCATCCTCAAAATCAAGCCGAATTTCATAATCAAGGAAACGAAGGCCCTCTTCCTCGAAAGCGGCGCTACATTTTGCTACCTGAAGAACATCATCTTATACATGATTTGTCATCACAAGGGGCAGAATTATACAATGAAGGATTAACGATTCCTGCATTACGAAGAACAATAGATGATCAACAAAAGAGGATTGATGCTCTACAAAATCAAGTGAAAAATTTACAAATTTTTGTGGATGCTTATGAGAGCAAATATGGAAAACTCTTAGGGGCATCATCATCTTTTAATCGGTTTACTACCAATGAGTTATTGAATCAAGAAAACACTAAGTAGGCAAGATTTTTTTATAATCAAAGACATGACTTGTATTCGATTTTGCAATTGAATATAATCATAGTTTATCATTTTCTTCATTTTGAATATCATCATCTATGACAGGTACCATGTCATCTATTTCTTCCATGTCTGAACCATCATTATGATCTACATCTAAATCATGATCACTCCATGAATCATTTGTTAAACTTTCATGAGTTTGAAATTCTCCAAAATTTTATTGTATTGTTGTATAAGTTATCTTGGTTGGAGCATGTAACAAATGCATATTACAAAACACATATACCAAATCATTAGCACGTGATACACTTAAGCGATTTCCTACATAACGATGCCCACAATATTTGCATTGTATTGTGGATACTTTTTTACCCTCTTGATGAACAATCACATATGACCATTCTTTTCCCTTTCCCATAGTGCTTGCAAATTGCTTTACGAAGACTATACCTACAAAAAAAACAATATAAATCAATATCAAACAAGATATTTCGATCAACATTGAGTCAAACAATTACAATAGACTTTAATTCTCAATCATACACACATATACAAATTATAATTACACATACTATTGTGAAGTAAAATTCATTGTTGAGTTAAACAATCAGAATGGATTTTAATTTTCATTCATACACACATATACATTTACACATACATATACTTACACATACTATTGTGAAATACGAATCAATATTAAGTCAAACAATCACAATATATTTTTAATTCTTGATCATATGCACATACACTTACACATACTATTGTGACATAAGAATCAATATTGACTCAGACAATCACAATAGATTTTTCATTCACAATTACACTCATATGCATACACATACTCACACACATACATACATATACTATTATGACGTGATTCTCAATGTTGAATAAAACATAATCTACCTATATCTTTCAATAATAATTTTAATGCAGGACAATAGATTTTAAATTCCTAATCATATGCACATACACTTACACATACTACTGTGAAATAAGAATCAATGTTGTATCAAACAATCACAATACATTTTAAATTCCTAATCATATGCACAAATATTTACACAAACTATTGTGAAGTAAGAATCAATAGAGTCAAACAATCACAATAGATTTTTCATTGACAATTATACACTCATATGCATACACATACTCCTACACACACATACATATACTATTACGAAGTAAAAATCATTATTGAGTCAAACATAATCTACCTACATCTTTTGAGTAATAATTTACTGTATCACAATAGATTTTAAATTCTTAATCATATGCACATACACTTACACATATCCTGATGAAGTAAGAATTAATGATGTATCAGACAATCACAATAGATTTTAAATTCCTAATCATATGCACATACATTTACACATACTATTGTGATGTAAGAATCAATATTGAGTCAAACAATCACAGTAGTTTAAATCATTTAATAATTATAGCAAACAATTATACCTTGTTCTCTCTATGACACTTTAACTTCGTAAAGAACAAAGTAGCTTTTATGCAAAATGAGTAAGAATCAATCATAATAGATTTTAAATTCACATATATATACTATTGTGAAGTAAGAATCAATGAGTCAAACAATCACAATAGTTTCAATTATTTAATACGGCAAAAATTTATACCTTGTTCTCTCTACGACACTTTAAGTTTGTAAAGCACAAAGTCGCTTTTATGAAAAAATGAGTCTAATTCAACTATTTTATAAAATATTATTCGATCGAATATTTCTCAAGCGAAAAATTTTTCGATCAAAAACGCTTTCGATCGAAAAGTTATCGATCGAAAATGTTTTTGATAAAAAAGGGTCGAATTTCCATGCAAAAACTATTTGGGTGTGTTCAAATAAGCTGACATGTCACCGAATAATTTGGTCAAATAATAAGAGCTTGCGGTAATATTCCGTAATTATTCACGAATAAACGAATTGTCAAATAAAGAATAATGCAACCTAGGGAAAGGAGGTAATGATGTTTGTAGGTCAGATTAAATGGTATGTTAGATATTTGAGATACTTGGCCAATATCTCATTACCCTTGACACATTTAACTAAGAAAGATGTTCCTTTTGTATGGCTGACGCTCAAGAGAAAGCTTTTCAGTTACTAAAAAAGATGGTTTTAGTAGCACTGATTTTGCAGCCTCTAGATTGGCCTTTACCTTTTCATATATTTGTAGATGCATCGGATGTGGCAGTGGGAGTAGTGTTAATGCAGCAAAAAGAGAAGGGTTGGTACAGCCCAATTTATTATGCTAGCAGGGTTTTGTGTTCACTAGAATGGAATTATGCGATAACTGAACAAGAGGCCTTGGCAATTGTATATGCTTTGAATAAATTTAGGCATTATTCGTTGGGAAATAAAGTCGTTTTTCATGTGGATCATCAAGCTTTGGTATGTCTTATTAAGAAGCCTCTTTTAACAAGGAGATTGTTAAGATGGATGCTCTTACTTCACGAATTTGATTTTGTAATTGTCCATACCCCAGAAAAGAGCATGTTATGGCTGATTATTTCAATAGATTAGAATCAAGTGAAGCACCAGTGTGAATGAATGATGAGTTGCCAGATGCAAAATTGTTTAATGTTGAGATTGTTGATTCAAATTCTTGGTATGATCAGTTGTTGGTAGTTTTGACAAATGGAGTGTTGCCTCAGAAATTTACACTAGATCAAAGGAAGAAATTTTCTTTAAAAACTTGTCCATATTTGGTGATAGTAGGTGCATTACTTAAGAAGGGGGTTGATTTAGTAATAAGAAGATGTGTCCCAAATTTTGAGCAAGTAGTTGTGTTATAGGAAGCTCATTTAGGAGTAGCAGGAGGACATTTATCAGGAGACACTACAGGTAAGAAGATTTTGTGGGCTAGGTCATGGTGGCCCACACTGCTAAAGGATGCTCATGAGTTCCTGAAAAGATGTGTCATTTGCCAAATAATAGGTCAACCAAATAATGCGGATAGAATGAATGATCACCCAGTTTTACCATTAGATCCATTTCAAAAATGGGGGATGGATTTTCTTGGCCCAATTAAGCCAATTACTCAACAGGCCAATTGGTATATTTTAGTGGTAATAGATTACTGTACAAAGTGGGTTGAGGCAGTCGCACTTAAAGGTAATAAGGCAGCTAGTGTAGCAAAGTTCCTCTACCATAACATTATGACTCAATTTGGATGTCCAATTGAATTGGTGAGTGATAAAGGAGCTCAATTTCTTAACAAAGTAATTTCAGAATTGACAAGGACACATCGCATTATGCACAAAAAACTACAGTGTACCACCCACAAGCAAATGGTCAATCAGAGAGCATTAATAAGACATTATCAGGATGCTCATGAGTTCCTGAAAATATGTTCAACTAGTTTTAGGTTTTAGAGAGGATCTGTTATGGTTTACTTTGCTTACATATAGGTTGAACAACAAAGATAGTATCAAATTGTTTTTTTTTTGGAGATGTCATAAGTGAGCATATTAGTGCATAGGAGACACATGAAGCACATATAGGAAGCAGAGGATATTGAGATTATGTTGAGAACTTGAGTTTATTGGTGCTTATATCAAGAAAATAGCAAGAATATTGCCAAATTGTCTCTAGGTCTTGCCATAAATGTGCCATACTATGGAGAAGTGTTCAAGTCACAAGAATGGGTGATAATATTGTGCAAATAGTGGGAGAAAAGCTTAAGAAGGAAAATTACCATATATGATCTTATAGGATGGAGAATTTTCTAATGGGTACATGACTTTGTGGACTAGTAAGAACATGAGTGTTGTGAATCACTACACAACCTCAATGTAGATCAACAAAAGGAATGTAGGACTTGGACATAGAAGTCTAGAAAACTATCCATTGGATATTTGTATGTATTTTGGAGAACCTTATCCCATTCATCATGAAAGCTAGTACACCATAAAAAAATTTAGGATCTTATTCACAAAGTCCATGGTACATCTATAGAGGATAGGAAAGTTCATTTGAAGCAAAAATTGCATAGTAAATGGTGGGGCAATAGATCTATCACTGTTTATATGGCAAAGATTAGAAAGATCAATGATAAATTAACATCCATAAATTAAAAAGTGGAAAATTAAGACATTGTATTTGCGATGGTGAATAGTCTAGGAACATAATACAAGAGCTTAGACAATTCCATTTTGATAAGAGGCACTGGCATGATTTTGGTAACAATATCATTTTTACACACTTGTAATATATCCCATAACGATCTCCATCTAGGCAACATCTTGTTGCATTTTGAAGATCAATCGGCTTACATCGGATTATGTGATTTTGGTAGAGCGACCTATTTACCAACCAAAAAATGCTTTCTGAAGCTACCTAATCTAGAAATATCTACTAGAAATGAGTGGATTTGAAAGTACTGGTGGATTGCACCTGAATGCATATCCACTAGTCATCCACCTTTTAATAAGAGTCAGGAGATATTAATAGTTTTGACACTCCTCTTACAACTTCTGATATATATAGATTTCAACAGTTATCCCATTGATAAGAATGGGATTTACAAGTTCAAGAATGTTTTAGAATTAGCTTCTGACAAAGATGTATCAAAAAGATTAGACACACATGAACTGCTTAGAGTATTCTCGCATCTTACTCAATATGGTTTAAAGATATCCACGACAGATGGATTACGACCATATTGAAAATGATATGTATTCATTTGAACTATCTGGATTAAATGAAGTGTTTACATTTGAGTTAAGTGAATTATGTGGAGTAAATGAAGTGCTATCATTTGCGTTATGTGGATTAAATGTTGTGGACTCATTTAACAAATGTGAATTAAATCTTGTGGATTCATTTGAATTATGTGGAATAAACGAAGTTTTTACATTTGAGTTAAGTGGATGAAATGAAGTGTAATCATTTGTATTAAGTGGAGTAAATGTTGTGGTACCATTTGAGTTAAGTGGATGAAATGAAGTGTAATCATTTGTATTAAGTGGAGTAAATGTTGTGGTATCATCTGAGTTAAGTGGATGAAATAAAGTGTAATCATTTATAATATATGGATTAGATAATGTGGATTTATTTAAATTATGTGGAGTAAATGAAGTGCTATAATTTGAGGGATGTGGATTAAATATTTTGGATCCATTTAACATATGTGAATTAAATCTTGTGGATTCATTTGAATTATGTGGAATAAATGAAGTGTTTATATTTCCGTTAAGTGGATGAAATGAAGTGTAATCAATTCTATTAAGTGGAGTAAATGTTGTGGTATCATTTGAGTTATGTGGATTAAATGTTATGGATTCATTTAACATATGTGAATTAAATATTGTGGATTCATTTGAATTATGTTGATTCATTTGAATTCTCTTAAGATAAAATTCGTGTTTTTATTTTGCAGAAGTAAAACATGGCAAGAATGCTAGATGTAAATGATGATCTTGCTCATACTGAATCTCAAAGGATTTTATCTGAGCAAAATGCTCAATTTGCACAATTAGGATTTGCATTTTTATTCCATCAAGATTTAGAGCCAGAGGGATTAGAAGGAGAAGCATTATCAATGAAAGAAGTAAAAAAGCTATGTCCAAAGCTTTCAGACTTACAACATAAAGGATTAGCAAACACGCTACCTTGATGCTTTGTCCAAGTTGAGAGATCATTACCAAATATTAATCAAATAACATTATATTTCATTCAAAAGGTTTTTATACAAGGTATTCTTCATCGACGTGTAGATTGGGATGATCATCTGAAGAATGCAGGTGTCAGTTTGGGTCATCCTCAAAATCAAGCCGAATTTCATAATCAAGGAAACGAAGGCCCTCTTCCTCGAAAGCGGCGCTACATTTTGCTACCTGAAGAACATCATCTTATACATGATTTGTCATCACAAGGGGCAGAATTATACAATGAAGGATTAACGATTCCTGCATTACGAAGAACAATAGATGATCAACAAAAGAGGATTGATGCTCTACAAAATCAAGTGAAAAATTTACAAATTTTTGTGGATGCTTATGAGAGCAAATATGGAAAACTCTTAGGGGCATCATCATCTTTTAATCGGTTTACTACCAATGAGTTATTGAATCAAGAAAACACTAAGTAGGAAAGCTTTTTTTATAATCAAAGACATGACTTGTATTCGATTTTGCAATTGAATATAATCATAGTTTATCATTTTCTTCATTTTGAATATCATCATCTATGACAGGTACCATGTCATCTATTTCTTCCATGTCTGAACCATCATTATGATCTACATCTAAATCATGATCACTCCATGAATCATTTGTTAAACTTTCATGAGTTTGAAATTCTCCAAAATTTTATTGTGTTGTTGTATAAGTTATCTTGGTTGGAGCATGTAACAAATGTATATTACAAAACACATATACCAAATCATTAGCACGTGATACACTTAAGAGATTTCCTACATAACGATGCCCACAATATTTGCATTGTATTGTGGATACTTTTTTACCCTCTTGATGAACAATCACATATGACCATTCTTTTCCCTTTCCCATAGTGCTTGCAAATTGCTTTACGAAGACTATACCTACAAAAAAAACAATATAAATCAATATCAAACAAGATATTTCGATCAATGTTGAGTCAAACAATTACAATAGACTTTAATTCTCAATCATACACACATATACAAATTATAATTACACATACTATTGTGAAGTAAAAATCATTGTTGAGTTAAACAATCAGAATGGATTTTAATTTTCATTCATACACACATATACATTTACACATACATATACTTACACATACTATTGTGAAATACGAATCAATATTAAGTCAAACAATCACAATATATTTTTAATTCTTGATCATATGCACATACACTTACACATACTATTGTGACATAAGAATCAATATTGACTCAGACAATCACAATAGATTTTTCATTCACAATTACACTCATATGCATTACACATACTCACACACATACATACATATACTATTATGACGTGATTCTCAATGTTGAATAAAACATAATCTACCTATATCTTTCAATAATAATTTTAATGCAGGACAATAGATTTTAAATTCCTAATCATATGCACATACACTTACACATACTACTGTGAAATAAGAATCAATGTTGTATCAAACAATCACAGTACATTTTAAATTCCTAATCATATGCACAAATATTTACACAAACTATTGTGAAGTAAGAATCAATAGAGTCAAACAATCACAATAGATTTTTCATTGATAATTATACACTCATATGCATACACATACATATACTATTACGAAGTAAAAATCATTATTGAGTCAAACATAATCTACCTACATCTTTTGAGTAATAATTTACTGTATCACAATAGATTTTAAATTCTTAATCATATGCACATACACTTACACATATCCTGATGAAGTAAGAATCAATGATGTATCAGACAATCACAATAGATTTTAAATTCCTAATCATATGCACATACATTTACACATACTATTGTGATGTAAGAATCAATATTGAGTCAAACAATCACAGTAGTTTAAATCATTTAATAATTATAGCAAACAATTATACCTTGTTCTCTCTATGACACTTTAACTTCGTAAAGAACAAAGTAGCTTTTATGCAAAATGAGTAAGAATCAATCATAATAGGTTTTAAATTCACATATATATACTATTGTGAAGTAAGAATCAATGAGTCAAACAATCACAATAGTTTCAATTATTTAATACGGCAAAAATTTATACCTTGTTCTCTCTACGACACTTTAAGTTTGTAAAGCACAAAGTCGCTTTTATGAAAAAATGAGTCTAATTCAACTATTTTATAAAATATTATTCGATCGAATATTTCTCAAGCATAAAATTTTTTGATAAAAAACGCTTTCGATCGAAAAGTTATCGATCGAAAATGTTTCTGATAAAAAAGGGTCGAATTTCCATGCAAAAACTATTCGGGTGTGTTCGAATAAGCTGACATGTCACCGAATAATTTGGTCAAATAATAAGAGCTTGCGGTAACATTCCGTAATTATTCACGAATAAATGAATTGTCAAATAAAGAATAATGCAACCTAGGGAAAGGAGGTAATGAGGTTTGTAGGTCAGATTAAATGGTATGTTAGATATTTGAGATACTTGGCCAATATCTCATTACCCTTGACACATTTAACTAAGAAAGATGTTCCTTTTGTATGGGCTGACGCTCAAGAGAAAGCTTTTCAGTTACTAAAAAAGATGGTTTTAGTAGCACTGATTTTGCAGCCTCTGGATTGGCCTTTACCTTTTCATATATTTGTAGATGCATCGGATGTGGCAGTGGGAGTAGTGTTAATGCAGCAAAAAGAGAAGGGTTGGTACAGCCCAATTTATTATGCTAGCAGGGTTTTGTGTTCACTAGAATGGAATTATGCGATAACTGAACGAGAGGCCTTGGCAATTGTATATGCTTTGAATAAATTTAGGCATTATTCGTTGGGAAATAAAGTCGTTTTTCATGTGGATCATCAAGCTTTGGTATGTCTTATTAAGAAGCCTCTTTTAACAAGGAGATTGTTAAGATGGATGCTCTTACTTCACGAATTTGATTTTGTAATTGTCCATACCCCAAAAAAGAGCATGTTATGGCTGATTATTTCAATAGATTAGAATCAAGTGAAGCACCAGTGTGAATGAATGATGAGTTGCCAGATGCAAAATTGTTTAATGTTGAGATTGCTGATTCAAATTCTTGGTATGATCAGTTGTTGGTAGTTTTGACAAATGGAGTGTTGCCTCAGAAATTTACACTAGATCAAAGGAAGAAATTTTCTTTAAAAACTTGTCCATATTTGGTGATAGTAGGTGCATTACTTAAGAAGGGGGTTGATTTAGTAATAAGAAGATGTGTCCCAAATTTTGAGCAAGTAGTTGTGTTATAGGAAGCTCATTTAGGAGTAGCAGGAGGACATTTATCAGGAGACACTACAGGTAAGAAGATTTTGTGGGCTAGGTTATGGTGGCCCACACTGCTAAAGGATGCTCATGAGTTCCTGAAAAGATGTGTCATTTGCCAAATAATAGGTCAACCAAATAATGCGGATAGAATGAATGATCACCCAGTTTTACCATTAGATCCATTTCAAAAATGGGGGATGGATTTTCTTGGCCCAATTAAGCCAATTACTCAACAGGCCAATTGGTATATTTTAGTGGTAATAGATTACTGTACAAAGTGGGTTGAGGCAGTCGCACTTAAAGGTAATAAGGCAGCTAGTGTAGCGAAGTTCCTCGACCATAACATTATGACTCAATTTGGATGTCCAATTGAATTGGTGAGTGATAGAGGAGCTCAATTTCTTAACAAAGTAATTTCAGAATTGACAAGGACACATCGCATTATGCACAAAAAACTACAATGTACCACCCACAAGCAAATGGTCAATCAGAGAGCATTAATAAGACATTATTAAGGATCTATAAAAAATTAGTACATGATAATCAGAAGAATTGGGATTTATTGTTAGATTTAGCATTATTGTCATTCAGAACAACCTTCAAAGTAACAGTTGGAATGACGCCATTCAGATTATTGTATGGATTAAGTGCTTATCTTTTTGAAATTATACAAAGAAGGAGACAAGCTTAGGTGCACATGAATATAAAATTTAAAGTATTGCAAGATCGGCTTATGGTGTATAATTCTAAATTAGGATCATATCCAAGGAAGCTCACTTTGAGATATAAGGGTCCATGTCAGATTGTGCAAGATTTGGGACAAGGAACTTTTTTGGTAGAAGATGTTTTTGGTACAAAAATGGAAAAACCTTCTAATGGATTTTGCTTTAAAAAATTTCAGGGTAAACCTCCATATATGGATTGGTTAATAGCTAATTTGGTACAAATAGTGTGTGATTCAGATAGTCAAAGCCACATTATTAATGGTTTTCAAAGCAATAAGGATAGGTTATTTATATGTTTTCCTGATGGTTGTTGGTTGAAGGTTACACAAATTCATTGGTCAATATTCAATGGATTCTATGTGTAGGTTTGAGGTTTATGGTTTATATTATTAGGCCTTATACAATCATATTTTTTTTTACCTTAGGAGAATTGATTAGATACTCTTTTGTCGGATTTTTCTCAATCAGAGTTTGGTCAGATAGAATTGCAGTTTGATCAGATAGAAAAAATTAGCAAATTAGTATTTTAAATCATGATCTTGAAGTGTGGGAAAAAATGCAATTATTATGCAAATTTCATTTGAAATTTTTAAATCATGGCTAATTCATGTGAAGTATGTCGACAGTCTTGTTGTACGGACAAGCTTGGTCACACAAGTGTGTTTTTGTTCGACTCATATAGTTCAAGAGTGGTCTACTATGGGTGAAAGAAAAACAGTATGTTTAGCTGCCGTCCTTCAGCCTATCTCTGCAGTTGAAATGAAAGGCAGACTGAGAAAGAGAGAAAGCATGGTGCGGAAGGATGACATGATAGAAGAAAGTGATAGCCTTGTGCAAGAATATGAGGAAGGATTGCACATGCCATCATCAGCTAGTAAGTTAGCTCAATTGCCGATGGATCCTTGTAACGGCTTTAAATTGGAAATTGATATGAGTGCTCCAGTCAATGTTGCATGGATACAGAAGGTATGATTGTGCTCTTTTGTAACATTACCATGGGATAGTTGGAAATCGAATTATTATGCAAAGAATTAGATTGGTATTGTGTAGAAAACCAAAGGAAAAATATCATCATAGGTTCAATTATCTCTTGAGTTAATTTTAGAAGTGTTTAAATTTCCTATTTTAAAGGAGCCCTCAGTACCTAAGTGTCCGAACGATGCCTTACACAAAGAATTCGAGCTTGGAGAGGGAGGTCGACAGTATTACATGCATAAGAACGTCTCGTATGCTAGAAGGGAATAGTTGCAATGGTACTTGGAGATGTTGTGTTTTATTGTGAAATATGATTATATGTCAAAGGAGAATTATGCACTGCTTTGTTGGGAAAAAAAGGGAGAGAAGGTTAGTTGGGAACACTGGTTGTATGATCAAATGTATGGTGAAATTTTCCTCTTTGATAGGAGGAAAATGCAGTCGAATAGTTGATTGTCAGTGTATTTATCATCATTATTTCAATTTGTGCAAAAGGTAGAGAAAGGTAAAATTGTGTGGCTGAGTTTAGTGTTGCAGTAGCCCATATCACCGGTGTCCAAGCAGAAGCATGAAGAATGTGTTATTTTAGATGAAGAGCAGGAGGATATATATAAAACGTTCCTGAAAGTTGGCTATGAAATTGAGGAGGTAAGATGAGCGATAAAGAAGTTTAGCGCACACACTCATGAGATAGGGGTTTTACATGAAGAGCCTATTCACATCATGGAGGAGTCTCAATTGCCTAAGGTGATGGGGAAAAGTTTCAGGCTATCTAGGAAGATAAGATTAGAGCCAACATTAACAAAAACAGTAGATCCGTTATCTTTTGATGAGTTGGGGTATACATCCTCTGAAGGTATCATGGATGTTCAGGATGCACATAAAAAATTGCAACAAGTGCAACACTTTATGGGGCAAAAACAAGAATTACTACCAGCATAGAAGTTATTAAATGAGATATTAAATTCAGATGCATACTTGAAACAGCAAACACAGGTTTAGGAGTTGCAATTAAAATCAAAATATTATGAACAAAGTATGTTGGAGTTGAAGAGATAACAAGCAATGGAAGTAGAAAAGGTTTAAAAATGCTTGCAAGAATTTGAAGAATATGTAGCAAAATTTCACAATGCAGTGAGTAAGGAAATGCAAGGTCTAGTAGAAGCAAATGTGGCATTACAACTTGAGAACAAGGTGCCAAATTTACAAATTAAGCCATTGCAAGTGTTAGAAAAGCAAATGTTGTAGAATGAAGAAATAGAGATGGATGCAATACTTATTTCTAAGACGGATATGGTTCTGATGAAGCAGCAAATACAGAAACGAATGCAGGAATTGTGGAAGGGAAACAAAGAAAGAATGGAGGCCTTAATCAGATACTCTCATGAAGTTATAAAGAAGGGTAATGTTTCTTTCTATGAATGTCAATGATTGGAAGTTATTGATCAGAATTGGATTGAAAAGAAGGAATTATTGTAGAAAGTAGCAGAGCTAAAGGAAAAATTGGTATAGTAGGTTATGAAAAAAGATGGGCAGGATCAAAATAAAAAGAAAATTGGTTCAGGAGGAAGTAGTCCAAAGAGCAACTAAAGAACAAATGGGTAATAAAGTGGAAGTTGAGGAAGTGGAAGAAAATATAGTAGTCTAAGAAATGGCAATAGAAGAGCATCCGAACAAGGAACTGAGTGTAATGGTCATTGATCAAGGGTTTGTGGATTCAAGTCGTATTTTTTTCTATCATCCACTCAGTAGTGCCAAGTGTTAATAGTTGAAGTTTTTGCCAAAGTATCTCAGTCGGATATTTATTGTTTGCTAGTTCGGAATGAGCTCAATCATATTTTTGTTGAATCAAATGTTTACCGAGTCTGACTTTTTCTTGTTAGTTATAATATAGTTTTAACGACTTTATCGTATGAAAAAAAAATGGTTGTACTTATCCGAGGCAAATGCTCTATTCTTGATTAGAACTTAGTTTTAGATGAAGGAGAAGGGACTGAACAAGAAACGAAAAACTGGTTTTTCTCTTTACTATTGTGCTCTATAAATCTTGGTGATGAATTAGTATACACTGAGTGGAGCCACGTAAGTATTATTTTTTCTGAGTAATTTCGCATCTATGTGAACTCGGATGCAATAACAGAGTGTGTTATCTGTTTAATTGTTTTTTCCTAAATATTTTGAGAATGTTTATGACAGCGTTGTTGCTGCATAAGTGAGAAGTGATGAAACAAGAAAAGGTATGAAAAATATTAATAAAAAATATTTACCTGATTGATAGGGTTGGGGGATAGTGAACGGTTTCTATTTACTAGTGGATTCTACTAGATAGTGAATTGAAATTATCATTTTCTTTTTGCCCTCTCTTGTGAGAATCAAAGTGCAAATGATTTTGTTATGCATTGGCATGTGATAATTTTCATGACCTTTTCAGCTTCTTCGTAGGTCTTGTATACTACCGTATACCTGCTAGCAAGATTTCCTACACACATCAAGCATGAGGGATCACTCTAAAATGGCAATCCATGTATTTGGCCTCTCAAGAAGCTCTATAGAGGCACAATCAAGAGATGGGTAACACTAGAGTAAAATACACATTTTTCATCATGATGAAACATACAAGAAGCTCTATAGAGGCACAATCAAGAGATGGGGAGCACTATAGTAAAATACACACTTGTCACCATGATGAAGCACACAAGAAACTGGCAAAAATGATCCTAGAAGGTGGAATTTTTTTTTATCAGAATGCATTGGTATATCACAATCCAATATCAAATGCATGAGGGAAAGAAAGAAAGATGAATGTGAGCCTCAATACATAGAGAATATTGATCACAAACCGTATATTCCTAATCATAATGTGTCAAGTGATTTAGAGTTGAAGCCCATTATGATTTACACTTTACAAAGTGGTGTTATTCACTATACAATGTTTGCATATACTTAAAAGTTAGCGCTTAGAGTCTCAAAATAGCTCTTATTGAGGATCTAAATGTGTGATAAGTGTTGGAGTTTGAGTTCTATGGAAGCACGCAAATAGCACAAGGAAGAAGAAGAAGCTTGGAGCACAACACACAATACTAAATGTATTACCGAGTGAATGTACAATCATAAATAACCCCTTAGGTTTAGAGGCATATATACAAGGCGAGGGAAGAAAACCTCCTAAAGAGGGAAACAAGTTCCCCACATCACTATCGAAATATATCAACAAATACTGCTTGGAAGTGATGCGGTGAATTATAAGGAATTTCCAAGTTATGTGGAAAGAGATCTTTCCACAAAAGGAAGTAATCCCAAAAATTTGTAAAAAGCTTCAAAGTTCTCTAGAGGCAAAGCCTTTGTGAAAAGATATGCTATGTTATCATTCCTGGGCATGTATCACAAACTGATCTCTCTAAGAGAGAAACTCTCTGTGACATAATTATAATGCACCATAATGTGCCTTCTGCAAGTATGGAACATAGGTTCCTCACACCTGCCAATGTGCTCTAATCATCAACGAAGATGATGATGTTAGAAGACTAATCAAGACCCAAACCATCCAAAATGTGTATGAACCACACACACTCAACAGCCATTGTGAAAGTTGTCCTATACTTAGTCTCACAACTAGAACTGGCCATAGTAGGTTGCCTCTTGCAAAACCAAGGCATGCATGAGGTACCAAGCATGAAGAAAAAACCACTAGTGGACATAAGTGTCATAGAAACCACCCTAGTGAGTCAGAAAAAGCATGTAAATATGGTGGTAGTGATCTCCCTGTGGGATAAAACAGTCCAAGTATCGAGTACAACTCAAGTAGAGAAAGATCCACTTAATTGTCCTACCAATTCTTAACACATGGGCAATGAATAAACTTGCTCATGTGTGAGACACCAAAGTGAATATCAGACCGAGTTATAGATAAGTAAATCAAGCATCCAATAGCCTACTAATAGAGAACAACATCATTTGCATCTCCATCATCATGAAGACTCAACTGTAACAATGTTTTGATATGAAACGCAATAGGTTTGCAATCTTCAACGCCAAAACACTACAATAATGTGTCTCAAAACCACGTGGAGTCAAGTAGACATGTATCTTTCCATACCTAGCATGTGGTGCTTGCTTCAAACCATATAATGCCTTTCTCAACCTGAACACTTTGCTCTCATGCCCTTTCTACACAAAACCACACGGCTGAAAAACATACACTTCTTCATGTAAGTCACCATTTGAAAATGCAATTTTAATGTCGAACTGATGTACATTCCAAATGGTGGGCTGCAAGTGCATAAATGCTATGACCAGCAGTCATTTGACATGTTGGTGCAAAGGTCTCATCAAAATCAATGCCTCTTTCTTGAGTATAACCTTTTGCAACAATCCTAGCCTTATACTTGTCAATTGTTCCATCATGCTTATGCTTCAATTTGTATGCCCATTTAGTGCAAATGACCTTTTTGCCTAGCAACAAATCACATAAAGACCAAGTATCATTCTTCATAATAGCATCCTATTCTAATTGCATACCAACCATCCAATTTTTTGAATGTTTTGCTTCATGGAAAGAAATAAGCTCCTTCTCATCACAAAGACTAGAGGCAACAATTGCATAGAAATCTGATGCAAAAGAAGCACATTGAGAGCCTCAATGAGTATGATATGATGGAGGTGCACTTAATTTCCTATGTCTCAAAGTCTACACCAACCACTTAAGCATAGTTTTTTCCTCCTCTATATCAGCCCTCTCATCAAAAAGTGTGTCATGTAAATCTACATCAGAAATGGAATGATTTGCATCATCATGTGGAACCTATGAAGGTTAAGAAATTGCTTCATTTGAGCCCGCACTTGCCTCTCCACCTGTAAAAAGAGACAACAAAGTGTCATACATATCTATGGAGCTAATTGATGTCTCCTTAGGACCTAAAAGTAATGGTTGAATTGCATCTTCCACAAAAACAACCTCATGACTAACCAAAATGTGTTTAGTTTGTGGATGATACAAATGTTAGCCTTTTCTTTTAGAATTGTACCCAACCAAAATACATGTCACTACTTTGTCATAAAATTTCCAGCATTGTTGTTTAGGCTCTAATGCATATGCCAAACAACCAAAGATGGGCAAATGAGCAATGGATGACTTCCAACCATGACAAGCCTCATATCGAATGATATAGTGTAGTGCTTTGGTGGGACACCTATTAACTACATATGCTAGACACATAATAGCATCAATCTATAAGTTATGTGGTAAAGCCTAACTTTTGACCATACACCTTGCCAACTCCATGAGAGACCTATCCTTTCTTTCACCAACTCCATACTGTTGAGGAGTACATGTCACTGTTTAGAAAAAAATTCATTTAAATCATAAGACATGTACCCCCCCCAATCAAAATGATGGGTGCCTATTTTACATGTAAGACTTTCAGCCAAAAAAAATATTAATAATATTGATCCTTCAAACTTAATTCAAACTGTTAGATTTTTTCGTTTGAATGGCTAAAATTAAAAGAACATGGTAGACAACAATGTTTTCCTTAGGCTCTCATAGGAAAGTAGAGAGAGAAGTTCATATGTGTAGTCAATCAGATCACTTCATTGCCCAACATCAAATGGTCTAAAGAGAATTGTGATATATTGTACATCTCAATATCTCTTATCCATCATATCTATCCACAATCTAATGCTAGTGCATCACTCATGCCTATGTGCATTGGTTGTTCAATTTGGCACCTTTCATAACTCAACATTGAATGACACCTTTCATAAATTCTTTTCATTTCTAGCTATTTGATAGTGGGCCAATCCAAGGGCTCATAATGAAATATGATTTTTCATAGAGAGACTCATCTTGAGCTCTTGAGTGGGAAGCCATATCCAATTAATCACATGTGATAGCACATTTTGTTTTGTCATTTGAAGAAGATTCACATGATAATCGAACTTTCAAATTGTCTATGTTTCATGGAGACTTCATTGGATCCGCAACACTTGTTTTGTATCTTTGAGCTTCCAAATAACTTCCCAATCAATGATTCCAAGCTCAGGGTGCCTATTTCAAACCATATAATGCTTTTGTGAACTTGCAAAAACAAATTGGATACTTTCCATCAATCCTTATGGTTGTTCAGTATAAAGTTCTTCTTGTAATTGACCATTCAAAATAGCATTTTTAACATCAAGTTGAAATATATTAATATATTTACTTGTTGGAACACTTGAAATAGTTTGTATAGTTGGCATTCATGCAATTGGACTAAATGTCTCTTCATAATTAATTCCATATGGTTGTGCAAAGTCTCTTGTAAGAAATCTTTCCTTGTACTTGGAAACAAAACCATCATTGTTTCTTTTGATATAAAATACCCACTTATTTCCAATTACCTTCATCTTATTATCTTGTGGTAAAATTTGTCATGTCTTGTTCTCACACAATGAATCTATCTCTTCTTGCATCTCATTGGACCAATTTGCATTTGAATTTTGATGCAAGTAGGTTCCTGTTCTTCAATAACTTTTGACATAAAAGCTAAATGTGAAACACAATAAGACTCAATGTACCTTTGTGCGGGCTTTCTTCCTCTTGAACTTTTGTAGAGTTCATGCTCATGTTTTATCAAATCAGATTTAGAACTTTCACCAGTTTCTACTTCATCACTTAACTCAACAAGCTTTGCTTTACCTTTTCTTTTCTCCTTTGATGTAGGTGATAATCTTTCTTCATCATGACCATTCTCATCTCATGATATTTCTCCCATAGTATCATGTAAAACATCCTCAATTTCATCTTGCATTTCTTCTTGAACCTATAAAATATGATATGTATATCAAGACAACAACTCATCAAAGCATACATCTTGAATAAGAATCATTTCCTCACTTGTTGGATTATAGCACTTATATCCTTCTTTATTATCTGCATAACACATAAAAATACATTTCTTTGCTTTCGGCTCTAATTTACTTCACAATTCATATGGAACCATAGTGAAATGTGTTGATATATTTTGTTAGTGATATGTATGAACACACTAGCACCATCAGGGAACTTTTTCTCTATTTAGGAGGTTTTTTTCCCAGGATTATATATACGCATATAAGCCTAACGGGTCACTTATCTTTGTACATTCTCTTGGTAATATATTTAGTATTTTGTATTCTACTTCAAGCTTCTTCTTCTTCCTTGTGTTGTTTGTGTGCTTCTATAGACCTCAAACTCCAACAATTGGTATCAAAGTAGGTCCGCGCTTCATCTAGGGTATCGTCCACACCCATCAGCTCATACTCTCAAAATCACATGAAAATTGGTGATCATACTAAAGTAGATTAGGGGGTGCAAAACAATTTCTATTTGTGATGTTGTCAAATTTTCAGAAGAAATCCCTACAAAAATATAAATTTTTATCACTAAAAACCATTGTAAGTACCATTTCATATTTTTGCAATTCCATTTTGTTCAATCTCAGGAGTCGTTGAGCTTGAGGAGTATTAAAAGTATCATCCTACCAATTTTCATAATTTCTAGACTCCGTTTGAGCCCTCAAATAAGCCGTGGAACCTAATTTTTAACTAGGTCGGATGCTAGTTCTAGACAGGGCCACAATTACTTTAAAAAAACTATAAAAAGAGCTAGAGAGCTCATTTTTTAGGTTATCTTATTGTAGATTTGAGCTTTTGTAAGAGAACTCTTTTGTAATCGAAGTCCTTCCATTGTTCCACTCTTTGCTCTTACCTTGTGTGCATGTGTGTATGTGGTCTTCATACCAGTCCTCATGTTTCTGGGACTGAAATTTATGAGGTAGATCTCCTCACATTGGTACTTACCATTGGGCTAGAGTGACAAACAACTTGCCAAACAAACAACTACCCCTTCCATCCCTTAATATCTCTCATACATCTTCCTCCAACTTCCTCCATTGCACTCTTCACATCCATGTCCATCTCCCTCATTCCTCAAATGCCTACAATGACCCTTTAATATGGGACTCATGGACTCATGACTCGTTCCTAGCCTCTTGTAACTACTAAGGTGACTACTTTGCTAACATTTTACCTTGCTCTTAGGCGACCTCCTCCCACTTCTCCTTAACTCTAGACTAAAAATCACTCCTCTCACCATGCTTAGAATCAAGATCCGCCTTAAAAACTCTATTTGAGGAACTCTAACATTACTCTCTTCCTTCCTTGACACCTCCGCTCATCACATCTTTTCATAAACATAGATGACCAACCCCTCCTACTTCCTTTAAGGCTCCTCACTAGGCACCCACTTCATCCCCCCACCTTTCTCTATCCCTAGGTGATTATCCATGACTCTTACCTCCATCTTAGGCCATCACAAACCTTGTGCCCGTTGGTGATCATCAATCATACTCTATTTCTCATCACTCAGCATACTTAGGCAACCACCTTTCCTTGCTTCTAGGCAATCACCTTCTCCCCCTTCTCCTTAACTCTAGACTACAAAACACTCCTCTCACCACCTTAGACCCACATCTACACTTCATCCTCTATCCTATAAATTTCTTACTTATAGCTTCCTTCCTTCTCTATCTCAACCACCTCTCAAAACGTTTTTCTCCCTAGAGCTAGGTGAGCACCTACTCCTACGTCAAAGTCTCTATTATTCACAATGGATCTCACAACATGTTGTTCAAAACAGCTTTATCTTTGTGGAGATTATCACTCCATATATTCATGCAAAGACATATCATGTGAAGCTCATGCAATGACAACCACACTAACAATTTTAGGCACCCATGAGTTCTATCTATTTCTCCCTTAAGTATTAAACCACTATCTAGCTATCAACTACTCGAAGACCACTACCTCCCACACCCTTTAGGTACTCTAGGAGACCATCGCTTTTCCATTCCACACTGCACATCTCTTAGGTGACCAACCTGTTATCTAGTTTCTAGCCTTACTTAGGTTACCACTTGCTACAACTTCCACCACATTTCCTTGCCCTTAGGCGACCACCCCATCTACCAACCATCACCTATTTCTTCCTTGGGGACCATTTCACATCCCATGCACTATTCTTAGGCAATAACTCGCAAACTACTAAACACCTCTAGGCAACCATCTCTATTTATTACTATCCTCTCCTTCCTATTTGGTAACAAACGCATGCATAATGATGAATCATAGGCAACTGTCCAATAACCCTTCAGTGACTTTCTTAGGAGTCCATCTCTCACATCAACCACTTTGATCTTCTATTTTTTCCTAAACTCCCACATCACGACTACCATATCCAATGTCTCTTGCTACCACCTTTAATATATGCTTCAAATGTCTCCAACCTCTCCCATTGGTCTCGTTCTAATGAAAATCTCACTTAGTGCTTCTAAATACCTAGCAAGCTCTTAATGGTCACCTCGTGTTAAGCATTCTAGGTGACACTCTTCCTAAACACAGGTCATTATTTATCACCTCCTCAACCACATCTCCACATCTATTATGAACAACTTACCCTTCCATCAAAATCAATTTCCATCCACTCATGCACTTTGAGCCTTTATTTTATCCTTTTACAAGTGTGAAGGTGTAGACTTTTACAAAAAATGGAAAATGCAAAGGCTTCCTTCTACCTATCTAAACTTATGGATATGATCTTGGAAATTCAAGGTGAATTTTTTCATTAAAAATAGATATGATTGATATAGGAAAGCTAAAAAATGCATTCACAAAAGAGGAGTTAGATCACATGGCCTCAATGTAATGATTACTAGCTCTCTTCCTGTTATTTCCAGCAATCACCTAATCAGGATGGAGCTCTTATCATTCTTGAAGATGTTTCCAACCTTGCCCAATGGGAAGATTACACCCAAACTACTCTTTGTGACTATTGGAACCAAGCTTATTATAGACTCATGAACAACATGTCATGTTTTGATAAAATCATTAGGGATACACTTATCAAGTGTGAGGCAATGTTCAGCATGGATGTGATTGAGACCAATTCAGCCCAATGACTAGCATTATTTAAAGCACTCTCTAGGCATCAAGCAATTTTACTACTTTATTCATGCCATGCCTTTCTATGTCACATGTTGTTGCAGTAGACATTGCTTGCTTGAACAAAAGAACAAGGAATCCTAAACATTCAAACTCTCTGATGCCCTACTCAACAAACACAAGGGCCCATGCCTCGAAGGATTTAGTAGAGGACATCAATTCCCTTTCAAGAGATGAGTAAGGTTGTGGTAGTTAAGTAAAGAAAGAATACTCCTCATGACACAACTATAGAAAGTACACATGTGAAAGGAAAAGGAAACAAATAATGTACCCATGTAAGGAATTGAACTCACAACCTCTTGGTTAGGAATGTGATGGGCTAACCACTTGCCCCAAAAGCCATGGTTGAGGATTACTTCCTAATCCTCTCTCTTAGGGTGTGGTTCAACCATCTCCTACCAGGATTATGTTACAACCCACAATCCAAAGGAGATCTAGACTGAAAGTGAGTAGACTATGAAATGGGAAAACTCACTCAAATTAGAGTAAGCTTGCCAAGACCATGAAGTAGGCTCTCCAAGCTTCTAATCGAGTACAAAGTGGAGGCCCTCCTTATAAAGAATTAAAAGAGGCTCTGCAAAGTACATAATATGTGGGATAATTTACCTTCAAGGAGAACCATTACAAGGTAGAAGAAAATGTCAAGGTATCCAAATACAACTAGATATAACTAGATATATATGAAATTTAGTGCCGCCTACATGCAAAATGGAGATGCACTCATGCGGATACAAAAGATAATGGCATAGATGATATCATGTCATCAACACCCCCTCTGCACCTCCATTTTGGAGCAATTGAATGCTATAGAGGCTCACCAAGTGTTGAAGCAGAACTAGAGTAAGAGCCCTCCTAAACATGTCCACAAGTTCTCCTGAGAGGTACTCTGTTCTCGAGTAATCTCTTGAGATATGATCTTCTCTAAGATAAAGTGGTACACTAAATCTCGATGTGCTTAGTTCAAGCATGGAAGATTTGATTCTTGGTGATGAAAAGGGTTGATTGGTTGTCGATACAAATAAATATAGGCGTATCCTATAAAATACCAGTGTAAGATAATAAGCGATGAAGTTGTATACCCTCATATGCTGCAAAATTGGATGCTTAGCATAGCCACTATGGATGAAAGAGCAACTATAAGCTACTTCTTACTTGCCCAAGAGATGGGTTATGAGGCAAACAAGAGTATATGCTACTCCTTACTTTCCTAAGAGATGGGTCATGAGGCAAGCCTCTATGGATGAAAGAGCAACTATAAGCTACTTCTTACTTGCCCAAGAGACAGGTCCTGAGGCAAGCAAGAACCAAGGTCATGAGTATAATTGGAATCAAAATATCTGAAAAAATCAATGTTCCCTTTATACCAAAGACTATGATGTCACCTGAGGGTAAGGTAACAAAGTAATCTTTGATAAGCTTGATAATATTTGATGTGTTCAATGTGCGAACTAGTTGATAATACCAATTGCATAGGTAATCTTTGGTATTATGTTGGTTAGATACATCAAAGAGCCAACTAACTATGGATAGTCATGCACATCTACAAGTGGTAATGTGTCCCACAATGTGAGCTTCATGTGGGATTCGTACGTATAGAGTTTGTGTGACACTAGTCCATGTTATATTTAGAAAGTAAATCAAGGCATTACTCCTCTTGTGAGAGGACAATATCTTCTTTCAATAGCCATTTGGATTTCTATCAAAGTATGCATCAAATGGTGTTCAATCATAAAGTTCACTTATAAACCCTCTATTGATGGTGTACAACAATGTGTATAGCTTCAGCCCAAAATTTGAAAGGTAAATCCTTATTATGGTTTATGGGTGAAACCATCTCCATGACATTGCATGTCTTTCTTTCTGTTATTCAAAATTATAAATTACAAGGATGTGACTTGATATTTGATGCCTTTTTGTTTCGAGAAATTATCAAATTCATGGTTTATAAGCTCCTCACCACCATATGATATGATATGCTTGCTTGATGTGGATGGTTGATTTCAACTTGGTAAATCCACTCTTTGAATTTAGAGAAGGTAACTGCTTTGGACTTGAGACAATAGAGTCAAATATATATTATGTGTTCATCTACTAAGAGGAAAAAGTAATGTTACCCACTTACAAGTGGTAAATTCATAGGTCCACAAAGATCCATATGAACAAGATCTAGAGAATTTCGTGGTCGAGTGGATGCCTCTTTGGTACTGGAGCCTTGTGTTGTTTTCCTTGAGTGTAAGCTTGGCACACATCTTGAACTTGACTATCTTTAGAAATCCCATAAATAACTAATATGTTGATATCTTAGTAACCTAGGATGTGTCATTGAAAAAAGAAATCATCCTAAACCTTGGATTCCATGTGACTTTCTATATCTCATGATTGGTTCATAATTTGGAGAAATCAATGCTTCCATTATGTCCATGACATGTCCAAAATCCTAAGATTGATTGTCTTCTTGCTTGATTTTGATATCTAAAGGTCATGTTTCGAATTGATGACATCATCAATTCATAACAACCATTGATGAGCTGCCCTGGAAAATCGTAATAAGAAGTGGTTGGCCACATACATAATCTTGCCAATACCAATCGAGAATCTTCAAGCAAATTAAGGAAATATTCAAGTGAACCAAGATCCTAGTTCATCCTTCATGAAGGAACCCAAGATTTGCATGTTATAAAAGTTGGATGGTGATCGTACAAAGTTCCATGGGTTCCTGCAACAAGTCGAACTGTACATCCATATGTAGCCTTATACATACCTTGATGATGCATTCAAAGTTAGTTTTATTGGAACCCTGCTCTATGGTCAAGTATTATCATGGTTCGTCCCAATCTTGGACAAGGACATGGTAGTACTTAGTGCCTATAAGGGATTTCTTCAAAATCTCACCACCACATTTGGAGATGCAAAAAACTTCAAAAGCTACGTCAAGGTAATCACCCCACCTCTACCTATGCATCAAGATTTAGGCAATTGATATGTGATCTCACTTGGCATGAGGCTTATTTCATAAGCCAATTTATATAGGATTTAAGAGATGATGTGAAGGACCTTTTCCTCATGATTCCAAAGGTTAAGACATTGAATGAATACATCATCCAAGCGATAACCACCTTTTTGAAAGGAAATTAAAAAAACAAGTAGAAGGAAGACTTCACCAATGGAAACCCTTCTCGCCCACTCTTAGAGAAGAGTCTATGCCTCAACCTATGCAGATAGGCATAACTAGGTTCCAACCTCTAATCCCACAAGAGAAATAGAGAGGAGAGATAACAAGTTATGCCTCTATTGTGGGAATCCTGGCCATATTATAGTTAATTTTCCCAACAAGAGGAAAAAATCTATAATGGCAATCACCATGGTAGAGCATGGAAACAAGGAAGTCCACTTGTAAAGGAGACTATACAACCAGATCATGATATAAGAAAGAGTCTTATAATTCCACCAATACACATAGAAACATTTCTTGCCCCTGTCAACTTAATCATGCCTACGAAGACCCTTTCCCTTATAGAGCTAGTAGATTCAAAACCCTCCTCATGTTTCATTGATAAAGGATTGGTTAAGAAACACAAGATTCCAAAACTTCAAGAGAACAAACTAGTAGTACAAGAAATTGTTGATGAATGATCTCTAGAAATAGGGAATATTATCATGGAAACCACACACCTTGGTGAACATGATTCCCACATATGTTGCAATGTAATATCAAGTCCAATAAATCCCATTGTCATTGGAATACTCTGGCTAAAGAAACATAATCCATACATTAATTGGGAAAAAAATAAAACCACTCCTCGAGATTTCCAAAAGACTCGAGATATGTATGAGCCAAAGCCTTCATATATTTAGTAAGGAAGGAACGGACATATATGATCTATGTTTTAATAGCTCAAGAATCCAAGAAGGATGATCTAGTGTAGCTATCAAATTAGTACCAAGACTTTGAAGACGTTTTTGAAAAGAAGAATGCAGATATCCTTCCATAGCACATACCTTATAACTATGCCATAGAAATTCAAGGGGGAGTACAACCACTCTTTCGACTAATCTATAGACTATCCCCAAAGGTGCTTACAGAATTACACAAGGATATTGATGAGAATCTACCCAAGGGGTTTATTAGATGCTCAAAGTCTCTAGCAAGAGCCTTTGTTCTATTTGTAAATAAAAAGGATGGGACTCTTCGAATATGTGTAGACTATTGTGGGTTGAATAAAGTGACAATAAAGAACAAATACCCTCTACCACTCACATCACAGCTCTTGGAACACCTTGGAAAAGCAAGGTTCTTCACGAAGATTGACCTTCGAGGAGTTTATGATCTTTTCATGATAAGAAAAGGAGATGAATGAGAGATAATGTCTTGAACAAGATATGGGCATTTTGAATATGTAGTTATGCCATTTTGTCTTGTAAATGCTCTAGTCATCTTCCATCATATGATGAATGATATCTTTTGAGATTATTTAGATGATTTTGTGAGAATATACCTCGATGTTATCTTGATATTCTCCAAAGATATCATCATGTAAAGATATTCTTAGAGAGGCTAAGAGAAAAAGGATTATATGAAAAATTAGAGAAGTGCTCTTTCCATCAGATAGAAGTGGATTTTTTAGGGTACATTGTATTAGAGAAAGTAATCTTTATGGACCCTAAGAAGATCAAGACAATCCTTGATTGGCAACCACCTTCATGTGTTCGAGATGTATAATGTTTGCTAGCGTTAGCAAATTTTTACACAATATTCATCAGAGATTACTTAAGACCTCTTACCAAGCTTACAAGAAAGACAAATTTCTCATGGAATGAAGACATAGAGAAATCCTTGCATACCCTGAAATCATCGTTCACTACTGCCCCAATTCTAGTTCACCTTGATTCTACCAAGTCTTTTTCATGGAGACAGATGCATCGGACTTTGTCTTAGGGGCGATCCTATACCAAAATGGGGATGATGGACATGAAATCCATAATAAAAAGCTTCTTTTGATAGTGGATATGTTTGATATCTAGCATCACCATCTAGAAGGAGCATCTCATAAAGTTACTTTGTACACAAATCATAAGAAATTATAGTAATTTATTACCACCCATATCCTCAATAAAAGGCAATCTCGATGGAGTAACTTTCTATCCAGGTTTGATTTTGTCATCACATATGGTATCTTATCTTGCCTTGAAGAAAGGTGAAGAGGCTTTTGATCAACAAGAGAGTAATCCTACATATCTCTAGTTAGTAGCAATCGCTTCAAACAATCCAGAAGATTCAGCCTTCGCCCATTTGATTCGTGAGATCACATGATGAATTTTTCTGTAATGTCAAGCAAAAAACTCAAGAAGGGAAAGTTCATGAAGTTAATGAGTTCCAAGAAAATGATGGGTTACTATTCTATAAGAACCTACTATATATCCATTGGGAAAGCCCATGGCCTAACTACTTCACCAATGTCATGATAACCTTGCAATATGACAATTTGGAGTGGATAAAACAACAAAATTCATATCAAAGGATTTTTTATGGCCTCAAATGCGAAAGGAAGTCAAAGAATATATCTGAGCCTATGACATATGCAGTAGATCTAAGATACCGTGACATAAACCTCATGGCATCGTAAAAACTTGAGCTATTCTAAAAAGGCCATGATCTTCATTATCTTTGGATTTCATCACAGATCTACCAAGGTCAGATAAATATGATGTTATTCTTATTATCGTGGATAGATTTACAATGGCACACTTCATTCCAACTACCAAGGCAACCATAGGTGCATCCACTGTTGGATTGTTTGTTAGATACATCTTTAGGCTTCATAGATTGCCTCATGATATTGTTAGTCATCAAGGTCCACAATTCATATCCAATTTTGGAATAGTCTTTGCAAGCTCCTTGGTATTCAAGTCAAATTGTCTAGAATCAATCATCCACAAATTGATGGACAAATAGAAGGGGTGAATCAATTCCTAGAGCAGTATCTCCGTTGCACCATCAACTATCATCAAAATGATTGGTTTAAGCTTTTACCCTTTGCACACTTTGCCTATAACAACAATGTTCATACATCTACCAAGCAGACTCCCTTCTTTGCAAATTATGGACAACACCCAAGGAGGGATAATACAACTCTTAAATCATGTGAAGAACCCAACTATTAGAGATAAGGCCTACTACCTCATGGATATTCACAAAGAACTCAGGGAAGAGATTCATAGAGCTCAAGAACAATACAAGTATTATGGAAATCAACATCGTGTTCAAAACCTTGTTAATATATTTAGGTAGTGATGTGTGTGAACACACTAGGACCGTCGGGGCACTTTTTTCCCTCTTTAGGAGGTTTTTTCCCCTGGCTTGTATATATGCCTATTGCCCTAATGGGCTACTTATCTTTGTACATTCTCGTGAAAATACATTCGGTATTGTGCATTGTGCCCCTTCCTTGTCTAACTCCAACAATTGGTATCAGAGCAGGTTGCCGCTTCATCTAGGGCATCTTCGACACCTCTCCGGTTGCAGTCTCGAAATCGCACGAATTTTGGTGACCATACTCAACATGTTACTATGATCAAAACATCTTCGCTCTGTGGTGCCGAAATAAGCTCGTTTCAACCTCCAAACACACTATCACAGTCCTTGTGCACGCTATTTCATCTTTTTGTGCCAAAGGTATATACCAATTTTGGTTCACCAATGTAAGCGTCTTGAAGTCTGCTACAGGATTAGCAGAATTCGCCTAGACAGTTTTGTTTTCTACATCAAGGTATTTTAGTCACTAGCCATGGCTGAAAGCAGTGATGTATTTTGTATGTTGGTTGTTGAGGATAAGTTGGATGGTACCAACTACCCATTCTGGGTTTATATGATGCAACATGTATTGGTTGCAAAAGGACTGTGGAACATTGTGCAGGGTGTTGAAAAATGTTATATCACACCTGCAACTGTTACAACTGCACGTATTGAAGCTGATGCAAAAGGTGTCGAAGAGTATGATATTCTGCATATTCCTGTTCGTGCTACAGTTTCTGTTGCACCTACTATAGAGAAAATTCGTTGGGATGGCAGAGATGCCCAGGCACATGCATTGATAGCTTTCTCTGTCAAATGTGCCATTATTCCTCACATTCTCTCTTGCAGAATAGCTAAGGATGCTTGGGATACACTTACTACATTGTACCAAGCTAGGAATGAGGCTTGTGTTGCTTACCTTCAAAAACAGTTGGAGAGTGAGCACATGAATGAAGGTGATTCTATGGACAATTTTCTAACAAAGATCAAAGACTTGAAGGAACAGTTGATTTCTATTGATGAGGTTATACCAATTAGCTCAATTGTGCAAACCGTTCTGAATGGTCTTCCTGATTCATATCAAAGTTTTGCTTCTACTCTTTGGTTGATGATGAAAGGCAATCCAAATGCCTTGTCATTTGAGGAGTTAGTCTCTATTTTGTTGCAGGAAGATGATTCCAGGTAGAACATGTCCATTATGCATGTTGCAAATCAAGATTTCCTAGCTAGTCATAAGGGCAAACGAAAATGGAGCTCTTCAACTAGTAAGCAGAAATCTGCTAATTCTGCACAATTGAAGAGGAAAGACAAAGATGAAAAGAAATCAGAAAAGCAAAAAATGTTTTGCAAGTACTATAAAGGAAATGATCATATCATAAAGAACTATCCAAAACTGGTTGCTAAAGAGGCAAAGAAGAAAGAGGCTCGAATGGTTGTTGTAGAGGCCTCTACACCAAAAACAAAGTCTGCTAATCTTGTGTGGGAAGAAGAATCGGTGTTTACTACTATTTGTAATTTTGACCCATCTTTTGATGAGCAGTGCATGTCTGCAGTAGACTCAGATGGTTGGTACTTTGAGAGTGGGTTGACCAAACACATTACCTCACAACATAGTTTTCTCCCTTCACTCGAGCCTTCCCCTATAGGGAATACTGTTACATGCGCAACAACTCCTCTTATCCTATTATGGGAGTTGGTAAGATTTGAATACTACTAATGGTAGTTCTTTAACTTTTTGAGATGTTTTGTTTGTGCCAGGGATCAAGAAAAATCTGTTATCAGTTTTTACATTAGCCAAGAGTGGCTTGGTTGTGAAATTCATTGATGACAGATGTATAGTTGATGATCTGTCAAATGGCAATGTGATTATTGCTTCTGGCATTTTATTTCAGGGGTTGTATAAGCTCATAGACTATGAAAGATCTGTAAATGATTCGGCATGTGTAGTACATGATTCTCAAGCTATGTCAGATGCAAAGCTTTGCCATGCATGCTTTGGTCATCTGAATTTTACTAGTTTGCTACACCTGCAGAAATCTGAAATGATGTCATCTTTGCCCAAACTTGAGGCACCTGGAAAACATGTTTGTGAAGGCTGTACTTTAGGCAAAATGCAGCATTTCTCCTTTCCAAAGATGGTTCAATTCGGGCTACTCAAAAATTGCAACTTGTACATAGTGATGTATGTGGTCCTATGTAGACACCTTCTTTTGGAAATTATCTTTACTTTGTGACTTTCATTGATGTTTTTTCTAGGCATGAATGGGTATATCCATTAAAGGCAAAGTCTGAAGTATTCATGTGCTTCAAACAGTTTTGGGTTTTGGTTGAAAATTTGTCACCATGTAACATGGGCACTCTCCATTCTGATAGATGGGGGGAATATATGTCTTTTGATTTTAATGCATTTCTTGCTGAACGTGGGATAAAACACCAGTGTACAGTGTCGTATACACCTCAACAGAATGGAGTTACTGAACAAAAGAACAGATCACTCATAGAGATGGCGAGGTGTATGGTCAAGAGTCAAGCTTTACCACATAGTTTTTGGCTTGAGGCTATCATGTGTGCAGTTTATGTACTTAACAGGTGTCCCACTAAAGCGTTGTAGTCTATCACTCCATATGAGGCTTGGCATGATCGCAAGCCATCTGCTGCTCATCAATGTGTTTTTAGTTGTTTGGCATATGCATTAGTGCTTGAACAACATCACAGAAAATTGGATCATAAAGCAATAAAATGTATTTTTGTTGGGTACGGTTCTGAAAGTAAAGGCTATCGTCTGTATCATCCACAGACTAAATGCATTCTGGTTAGCCGTGATGTTTTTTTTTGTGGAGATGTTATTTAGGCATTGCTTTCATATACTAAGGAGACATCTCTTACCTCTAAAGACATGTATGATATTTTGTTGCCTCTTTTTACAAGTGGATAGTCTAGTGTTGGTCCTAATGAGGCAACTTCTCAACCTTTGTAGGTTTCATGTGATGATGCAAATCATACCATTTCTAATGCAGATTTACATGATGCACTCGTTGATGAGAGAACTAATATTGAGGGGGGCACTTTTCTCCCTCTTTAGGAGGTTTTTTTCCCTTGGCTTGTGTATACGCCTATTGCCCTAACAGGCTACTTATCTTTGTACATTCTAGTGGTAATACATTCAGTATTGTGTGTTGTGCTCCAAGCTTCTTCTACTTCCTTGTGTTGTTTGCGTGCTTCCTCAGACGTCTAACTCCAACAAACCCATCCTCTCACATTGGGGATAAAGTATGGTTACTCAAAGATATTCTGTAGACTTCAAGGCCTTGTACAAAGTTAAACCATCAAAGATTTGGTCTATTCACCATCTTCTTCAAGAATAATCCGGTCAATTTCAACTCTAGTTACAAAGTACCATGAGACTACATCCAGTTTTCCATGTATCCATATTAGAACCATATCAAATTTTACAATTGAGAGGGGAGAGATCTAGTCCCTCACCATGTATCAAGATTGATGATCATGAAGAATTTGAAGTGGAGCATATCCTAGATTTGAGAATATCTTGAGGAAGATTAGATACCTTGTTAATTGGAAAGGATATGACATTAGTGATCCAACTTGGGAATCTGTACAGAACTTTAACAAAGCACCAATCAAGGTTCCAAAATTTCATAAGAAAACTCCAATGAATTCAAGACGAGAGAACATAACAGCTCCTTGTGGAACTTGTCACTTGAGGAGGAGATGATGTCATGGACAAAGGAAACCGTCTTAAACCTTGAATTCCATGTGACTTTCTATATCTCATGATTAGCTCAAAATTTGTAGAAACTAATGCTTCCATTGTAACTAGAACATGCCAAAACCTAAGATTGAATGTCTCCTTTCTTGATTTTGATATTCAAAGGCCATGTTTCGACTTGATGACATCATCAATGACATCACCAATTCATAACCACCATTAATGAACTGCCATTGCAAGCCTTTATAAGGAGGGGTTGGTCACATACATACTCAATCTTGCCAATACCAGTCTTGGGAGCTCACGGAGTTGTGATCATCAGGTACTCTCCAAGTTCTAGTTTGAGTTCCAATCTTGTCCTTTGTTCTAGTCTGCTCTTGTCTTGTATCTTGGACATTTTTTCTTGTGCTATTGTAATCTTGTAGTAGGACATCCTATCAAGTTATTTCTTGTATAAATTCATCTACTTGAGGGGAGCTCTTGTGATCCAAATATCTTGCTTCATACCTATGATCGTGGGTTGTGGTATCTCTTATATCATCTCTTGTATAGTTATCCATACCTATCAATCCCGGTGGGACGTCTTGTATCAGTTATATATTCATGTATGATTTTCCCTAGGTGATCTTGTAATCAAAATGGTAATTCCAAAATCTTATCTAGTCCAGTCAGAGGGCACAATCTAGTGCTCCCTTGACAAGATGTATGTCCATATCTCTGATGCCAAAGTGTGGAGAGTAATTCCTTAGTTAGGAAGCATGAAAGCTTGTATCATCCTTTGTCATGTATGCATTGGATTATAATATCTTGATTTGTAGGATCAATAACCTTGATTGAGGTATTGTTGAACAATACTTGCTTGTGATGATCAGTGATGGCTTTTACTTAATGGATTTTATTCAAAGGCTAGGTACAAATGTTATATTTGACAAGGCTTTGTATTCTCCTTTTTGAATTGAGTCATTGAGAAGCAATAGTCTTTGTGCTGCTTTCCAAGTCAATGCTTGACCTCTAACATAGAGGGTCTTGACAAATGTTTCATGTGACTTTGAGAGGTTGTTTAGAAGCCTAATGGCCACCTCTTAACTAGAATCTTATGTGTTACATAAGGCAAGCTTGTGACGATAGTGCTCAAAAGTCCTAATTGTTAGATATACTCAATACTCCGCCCTCAAGTGACCATATATGTTCCCATTATGAGAATCCACCATCATGAGAGCCCAGACATTTATGGAACCTTAACTTCAAAGTTACATGAGGTCTATGCGTGACCATTCATGGTAATAAATGATCGTTTTGAGCATAGACATTAGGTCAGGTAGGGTATAGACTTGTGGACCATTGGGTTGCCATTCAAGATGAAAATAAAAGCCTTGTGGCATTGCATCATTTCCACAAAGAGTCTCAATGTGGGAGTGTAGAGGGAGGCATTTCCTCTTCATTGAGCTTTGAGGGGCCTATCTCCCCAGTCCATACGACTGAAACTATAGGACTTCTATTAAAGGAAACATTCTTGGATTATATATCTTGCTGGCTAATTTCTCTCTCCTAACTATGTTTTTCTATACTGAATCCCGATGTTAAAATTATATAAGCATGTCCCATGTGTATCTCTACATAGCATTGTGCACTCATAAGCTTTTCATCTAGATTTTGTCTAGTCGCCATCTAAGCTCCATATTTGGATCATACGCCTGGATAGCGCCATCTTTGTAGTTGCATTACTCTTGGTGATCTGAGAACTTGAGTTCTCTATGTATCAATCTGTATTTTTTCTCAACTTTGTTTGGTGTCTATTCTGTTGTGCTATTATTTCTTACAGCAATATAGTCCTAGGAACTTATTAAGAAGTTATAGAACTTGGCTTCTGGGGAAAAAAAATTTAGATGGATTTTTGTCTTTATACAAGTCTTTAAGGGTTGTGCAAATATCATGAGATGTTTTGCAAGAGGAAATATGAACTTTGGTTAACTCATCACATGCTAACAAGACTTTCCCTAGGACACGTTTATCTTTAACCATTCATATGTTCCATGCATCTGGTCACTAGCCTTGTCAGATTCACGATCGATGGTGTTGATATATTTAGGTAGTGATGTGTGTGAACACTCTAGGACTGCCGGGGCACTTTTTTCCCTCTTTAGGAGGTTTTTTTCCCCCGGCTTGTATATACGCCTATTGCCCTAATGGGCTACTTATCTTTGTACATTCTCTAGTAATACATTCAGTCTTGTGTGTTGTGCTCCAAGCTTCTTCTTCTTCCTTGTGTTGTTCGCGTGCTTCCGCAGACGTCTAACTTCAACAATTGGTATCAGAGCAGGTCGTCGCTTCTTCTAGGGCGCCGTCGACACTCCTCCGTTTGCAGTCTCAGATTCGCACGAAATTTGGTGAGCATACTCAGGGATCTGAGCTCGTTTCGGCCTCCGAACGCACTATTGCAGCGCTTGTGCAGGCTATTTCGTCCTTTTGTGCCAAAGGTATATACCAGTTTCTGTTCGCCAGTTTAAGCGTCTCGAAGTCTACTACAGGTCTAGCAGAACTCGTTTGGGCAGTTCCGTTCAACTTTTTTAGATACAGTCAATTTTCTGCATCAAGGTATTTTAGTCACCGGCCATGGCTGAAAGCAGTGATGTATTCCGTATGTTGGCTGTTGAGGATAAGTTGGATGGTACCAACTACCCATTATGGGCTTATATGATGCGACATGTACTGGTTGCAAAAGGATTGTGGAACATTGTGCAGGGTGTTGAAAGACGTCCTGTTACACCTGTAACGACAGGTACTGCAAATACAGGTGTTGGAGCTGATGAAGATGGTGTCGAAGATGATATTCTGCAGATTCCTGTTCGTGCTGCTGTTTCTGTTGCACCTACTGCAGAGCAGATTCGTTGGGATGGCAGAGATGCCCAGGCACATGCATTGATAGCTTTGTCTGTCAAACGTGCCATTATTCCTCACATTCGCTCTTGCAGAACAGCAAAGGATGCTTGGGATACACTTACCACTTTGTACCAGGCTAGGAATGAGGCTCGTGTTGCTTACCTCCGAAAACAGTTGGAGAGTGAGCACATGAATGAAGGTGATTCTATGGACAGTTTTCTTACAAAGATCAAAGACCTGAAGGAACAATTGATTTCTGCTGATGAGGTTATACCAGATAGCTCACTTGTGCAGACCGTTCTGAATGGTCTTCCTGATTCATATCAGAGTTTTGCCTCTACTCTTCGGTTGATGATGAAAGGTAATCTGAATGCCTTGTCATTTGAGGAATTAGTCTCTGTTCTATTGCAGGAAGATCAGTCCAGGCAGAACAGGTCCATTATGCGTGTTGCAGATCAAGCTTTCCTGGCTAGTCAGAAGGGCAAAGGAAAATGGAGCTCTTCTACTAGTAAGCAGAAATCTGCAAATGCTGCACATTCAAAGAACCAAGACAAAGATGAGAAAAAATCAGAAAAGCAGAAATTGTTTTGTAAGTACTGTAAAGGCAATGATCATATCATAAAGAACTATCCAAAACTGGCTGCTAAAGAGGCAAAGAAGAAAGAGGCTGGAATGGTTGTTGCAGAGGCCTCTACACCAAAAACAGAGTCTACAAATCTTGTGCAGGAAGAAGAATGGGCGTTTACTACTGTCTGCAGTTTTGACCCATCTTCTCCTGATCAGTGCATGTCTGCAGTAGACTCAGATGTTTGGTACTTTGACAGTGGGGCGACCAAACATATTACCTCGCAGCGCAGTTTCTTCTCTTCACTCGAGCCTGCTCCTACAGGGAATACTGTCACATGCGCCAATAACTCCTCTTATCCTGTTATGGGAGTTGGTAAGATCATTCTGACTACTGCTGATGGTAGTTCTTTCACTTTGTCAGATGCTTTATTTGTGCCACGGATCAAAAAGAATCTGTTATCAGTTTCTGCATTAGCCAAGATAATTGGCTTGGTTGTGAAATTTGTTGATGACAGGTGTACAGTCCATGATCTCTCAAATGGCGATGTGATTATTGCTTCTGGCATTTTATGTCGTGGGCTGTATAAGCTCATAGACTATGAAAGATCTGTGAATGATTCGGCATGTGCAGTTCATGATTCTCAGGCTATGTCAGATGCAAAGCTTTGGCATGCACGCTTTGGTCATCTGAATTTTGCTAGTTTGTTACGCCTACAGAAATCTGAAATGGTGTCCTCTTTGCCCAAACTTGAGGCACCTGGAAAACATGTTTGTGAAGGCTGTATTTTGGGCAAAATGCAGCGTTCTTCCTTTCCAAAAGATGGTTCAGTTCGGGCTACGCAGAAATTACAGCTTGTACATAGTGATGTCTGTGGTCCTATGCAGACACCCTCTTTTGGAAATTACCTTTACTTCGTGACTTTCATTGATGATTTTTCCAGGCATGCATGGGTATATCCACTCAAAGCAAAGTCCGAAGTGTTCATGTGCTTCAAACAGTTTTTGGTTTTAGCTGAAAATCTGTCAGCATGTAAAATAGGCACCCTCCGTTCTGATCGAGGGTGGGAATATATGTCTTCATATTTTAATGCATTTCTGGCTAAACGTGGGATAAAACACCAGTGTACAGTGCCGTATACACCTCAACAGAATGGAGTTGCTGAACGAAAGAACAGGTCACTCATGGAGATGGCGAGGTGCATGGTCAAAAGTCAGGCTTTACCACATAGTTTCTGGCTTGAGGATGTCATGTGTGCAGCATATGTACTGAACAGGTGTCCCACTAAAGCGTTGCAGTCTATCACTCCATATGAGGCTTGGCATGACCGCAAGCCATCTGTTGCTCATCTGCGTGTTTTTGGTTGTTTGGCATATGCATTAGTGCCTGAACAACATCGCAGAAAATTGGATGATAAGGCAGTAAATGTATTTTTGTTGGGTACAGTTCTGAAAGTAAAGGCTATCGTCTGTATCATCCATAGACTAAACGCATTCTAGTTAGCCGTGATGTTTTCTTTGTGGAAGATGCTATTCAGCCATTGCTTTCATGTACTCAGGAGACATCTGTTAGCTCCAAAGACATGTATGATACTTTGATGCCTCTTTTTACAGGTGGACAGGCTAGTGTTGGTCCTAATGAGGCAACTTCTCAGCCTTTGCAGGTTTCATATGATGATGCAGATCATTCCATTTCTGATGCAGATTTACATGATGCACTTGTTGATGAGAGAGCTGATATTGAGCAGGCAAAAACTATGCCAAAATGGCTGGTGTAGACTTTGCGTGACAGCAAATTAGATGCACCTTTGTCATATCGTACTCGTTCAGGCTCTCATAGTGCCTCCTTTGCATCAGATTGCTATGCTATGGCTGCATCTAGTCTCTGTGATGAGAATGAGCCTGTTTCTTTTGATGAAGCACAAAATTCAGAAAATTGGATGGCTGCTATGCAATCTGAATATGATGCTATAATGAAGAATGGTACATGGTCTTTATGTGACTTGCCTCCTAGCAAGAAGGCCATTGGCACTAAGTGGGTATACAAGCTGAAGCGTAAACCTGATGGTACAGTTGACAGGTATAAGGCTAGGCTTGTTGCAAAGGGTTATGCGCAGGAAAGAGGCATTGATTTTGATGAGACCTTTGCACCTACATGCCGTATGACTACTGTTCGGAGCATTTGTGCACTTGCAGCCCATCATGGTTGGAATGTACATCAGTTGGACATTAAAACAGCATTTCTGAATGTTGACTTGCATGAAGAAGTGTATGTTTTTCAGCCCCGTGGCTTTGTGCAGAAAGGGCATGAAAACCAGGTGTGCAGGTTAAAGAAGGCGTTATATGGTTTAAAGCAAGCACCACGTGCTTGGTATGAGAAGATACATGCCTATCTGATTGCACATGGTTTTGAGAACAGTCCAACTAAAAGCACCTTATATGTTAAGCATGCTAATGATGTGCTTCTGATCATTGTTATCTATGTTGATGACATGCTGCTCACTGGTCCTATTGAGACACATATTGCTGATTTTAAGACTGATTTGCATGCCTCATTTGAGATGTCTGATTTGGGGCATTTGCATCACTATTTGGGCATTTAGTTTATGCACGTTGATGGTGGAATGGCTTTGTGTCAAACGAAATATATTGACACATTATTGCAGCGTTTTGGCCTTGAAGACTGTAAGCCTATTGCCACTCCTATGGAGACAGGTTTACGATTGAGTCTTCATGATGCTGGAGATGCATTTGATGTTGTTCTCTATCAGCAGGCTATTGGATGCTTGATTTACTTATGCATTACTCGGCCAGATATTCAGTTTGATGTCTCACAGATGAGCAGGTTTATGCATTGCCCAGGAGTCACGCATTGGAAAGCGGTTAAGCGCATCTTTCGCTACTTGAGTGGTACTCGGCTACTTGGGTTGTTTTATCCCAAGGGGGGATCACTACCGCCAGATTTGCATGCTTTTTCTGACTCAGATTGGGCTGGTTGCTATGACACTCGTGTGTCCACCAGTGGTCTTTGCTTCATGCTTGGTAGCTCATGTATATCTTGGTTGAGCAAGAAGCAGCCTACTGTGGCCACTTCCAGTTGTGAGGCTGAGTATAGGGCAGCTTTCACAGCGACTGTTGAGTGTGTGTGGCTCAGACGCCTTATGGCTGATTTGGGTGTTGGCCAGTCTTCTGCCACCACCATCTTCACTGACAGTCAGAGCGCATTGGCAGTTGCGAGGAACCCTGTGTTCCATGCTCGCACTAAGCACATTGAGGTGCATTATCACTATGTCAAGGAGAGGTTCTCTGCTGGGAGATCAGCTTGGCATATGTGCCCACGCAGGAGAACATTGCAGACCTTTTCACGAAGGCTCTGCCTAGGGAGAAGTTTGAAGCTTTCCGCAAAGCTTTGGGCTTACTTCCTTTTGTGGAGTGATTTCCACATAGCTTGGCACTTCCTTATACATGAGTGCCAGCTCCTTGTTCACCGCATCACTCCCAGGGGGGATTTGTTGATATATTTAGGTAGTGATGTGTGTGAACACTCTAGGACTGCCGGGGCACTTTTTTCCCTCTTTAGGAGGTTTTTTTCCCCCGGCTTGTATATACGCCTATTGCCCTAATGGGCTACTTATCTTTGTACATTCTCTAGTAATACATTCAGTCTTGTGTGTTGTGCTCCAAGCTTCTTCTTCTTCCTTGTGTTGTTCGTGTGCTTCCGCAGACGTCTAACTCCAACAGATGGCATCTACAAATTCATATAAGAAGTTTGTATACAAGTAGGCCATGAGAATATACTTCCAAATCTTCTTTAAGCGTGAACATTGGCCCAAAGGATGATAAATACAACATATTTGAGGATGCTGCTTGGAAATTATATACATCTTATAACCCTTGTAGAAGTAAATAGAACTTCAATAAATCACAAACCACACTTGAAAAATAGTTCGAGGTGATGCCAAATAACATGTGCTTAAGAGGAGCCCAATTGGACACTTTGAGACCCTTGGGTGGATTTGATTAGCCTACCCAATTACACACACACACACACACAAACTCTTTCTTATATTGCTTGAGTTACAATGATAAGGGACTAAGTGTCATGTCAGTACTACCTTATGCCATCTTACCAGACTAGACAAGATTCTAGAATAATACTTATGATTACAAGATCATCTACATAGGAAAAATAATATAACAATATGCAATTGATACAAGAATTCCCACAACCCGAGATTGATAAGTATGGATAATTAGAGTAGACAAGATATAAGGGATCCCAGAATTGGGGATCGGATAATTAGACTAGACAAGCTATAAGGGATCCCACAACCGGGGATCATAGATATGAAATAATATATATGGCTTATAAGAACTCCGTTGAGGGAGATGGAGTAGGTACAAGAAAGATCTAGATTAGATCGCATACTAAAAGATTACAAGAGGACAACACGGATGCCCACAATACTAGACTAAACAGAACTAGAACAAGAAACAAGACTAGAACTTGAAATAGAACTTGGAGAGTATTTACTTGGAGATCCCGACTCCCTAAGCTCCCAAGTTTGACATTGGCAATACTGAGGATATGCGTGGTCAAGCCCTCCTTATATAGGATTTCAAGGGTGATTAGGAATTGATGATGTCATCAATGATATAACGAATCTAGATAAAAAAAATCAAACAAGTAGACAGTGGATCTTAGGATTTTTGCATGTTTTGGACATGATGGTAGCATTAGTTTCCAAATTATGAACTAATCATAAGATATAGGAATTCACATGAAATCTGAGGTTTAGAATGCTTTCTTTTGCATCCGTTACATCACCTCCTTCTCAAGCAATGAGTTCCACAAGGAGTGGCCATTTGACCTCAAAGTATTCTTCGACTTGAAACTTCATAGCTCTTGGTCTTTGTAGAGTTCTTGGTATGTAGTAGTGGAACATGATGATGATGGATATGCATGATAAATTGGAAAGGTCTTTTATTATATCTAGGTGTTGAATCAACTACATGATTCTCATGATAGGACGTATTCATCTTTTGGATCTAGCGATGACTCCTTTGATATGGGATTCTGATATGAAAGTTCTAATCCAAACTTGTTTCTTCTTCTTAGGACATTTGAATACCATATGATCATGATCTCCACAATAAAAACATAATCCATGCTTTCTTTCCCTTGGTGTAAGCCTTACAACCTTGAACTTCTTCACAACATGGATCCTTCAAACTTCTAGTGCTACATTGTCGTGTTTCCAAGATCTTTGATGGAGAGATTTAAGTAAGCACATCTACTTGATTGAACCTTCACTTCTTCTTGTCATTCACCTTTTTGTTACCCTCATAGTTTTTATGATCTATATCATTTCAATGATTTCATGAGCTTCAAATATTGTCGATTGAAATTCTTGAAGAACAGTGTCTTGATTGTTCAACACTTTTAACTCTTAGCCTTCGCTTTCTTTGATTGAGTACATCATCCAAGGTATCTCCTTGTGTCATGGATAGCAAGATAAACTTCATTTAATCTTTGATGCCACTTTGAAATGGACTAATTAGGTATTGTTCTTGATATGTAGATCCATGAAACAATATCCTGAAATTCGAGGAATAGTTTGAAACTAATCGATCATCTTGTTGTCAAAATCTTATCAGCTTATGGAAATGTCCTATCAAGTCCTTGATGGTAGACCGAATCCCTTTGCACAGGGAATCCATGGAGCTTGATCTTGATTGAGGTAGTCTTGCCAAAATGTCAAGAAAGCACAAGTGTGACCTCTGACTAGACAACATTTTGGAATTATACTTCTCATTACAAGATCATCCACATAGAGAAAATAATACAACAATATGGAACTGATACAAGAAGTCCCACAACCGAGAATCGATAGGTATGGATAACTGGACTACACACGATACAAAAGATCCCACAACCAGGGATTGTAGGTATGAAATAAAATATCTAGGTTACAAGGACTCCATTGAGGGAGATGAACTAGGTACAAAAAAGAATTGGAAAACATCTTATATTACAAGATTACAAGAGGATAAGATGGGTTGTCCTCAATACTAGACTAAACAATATTGGAACAAGGAAGAAGACTAGAACTCGAACTGGAACTTGGAAAGTACATACTTGGATATCCCGTCTCCTTAAGCTCCAAAGATCCGCATTTGCAAGACTAAGGATATGAGTCTACAAGCCCTCCTTATATAGGTTTTCAAGGGTAGCTAAGAATTAAGGATGTCATCAATTATGTACACAACCATGCTAAAAGAGCTTCCAATTATTCTTACGCAATATGATTAAAAAACAATAATATTATGGAAATGTCAATGTCCAAAGTGTGAGTGTGCATATTGTTTAAAGGAAAAAGTAATTGAATTCATGTTTTCTTGAAGGAAGTTTGATCAAAGTCTAATCTCCCCACGCTTGAATACAATGAAAGAACAATTCTACAAGGTAAGGTCATAGTACTCATGGGCCCTTCATGTCCCACAAAGCAAGGTTTAGACTATCGAAACATTATAAGGAAAGGGTTGCTTGAAGATTGTTAAATGATATGACCACGAATCCACAAGCACGGTTAAAGATGTATGAATTCCACTGGTGCACTCCGACAAGACGAGGTAAAGGGATCCAAGAATCGATATGAAACCTAAGTTTTAGAGGGAACTACAGAGAAAGCTCAAAAATTCATAGATAGTTTTTGCAAAAGATGGATCTGCTTTCATGAAATAGGAGAGACCACAAACCACCAAGATGAAAGTGTGCACCAATACACACTATAAAAATGTGAAATGCACTATCAATTCCACACAAGTTTTTCTTAACATTTAAAAATCTTGAGATTGACCACCAACGCCTTGAAAAGAGCCATCAAAATGGAGAAGGGCCTTACAAACGTCACCACGTGCTACAACACAAAAAGGGGGGAGGGAGGGGGAGCGTGAAAAAATGGGGGTAAGAGTGGAAAAATGGATGAAATAGGTGGATAGGAGGATGGGGAAATGGGCAAATGGGCAAATTGAGTTACCCAAAATGCTCTACGAGTATGAACTTGATTATTGAAGGTTTTTGTCTATGAGAAGGAAGCCCTATCACCAAAACAAGCACCACCACCACCAAATGAACCACCACGATCTCCACCTAATGCTCTCATACCATGTAGACAATACATATGTGGAAGCAAATCAAAATGAATGTACTCAAAAAGTGAAAAAAGTGTGAGAATCAAAGTGACTGGAGCATGAAATTGAAAAACTCACATGGATTAGAGTGAGCTTGTCAAGAGCATGAAGTAGATTCTCCAAACTTCTAACCAAGCACAAAGTGGGGGACAAGTTGTGCTTATATAGAGTTGTCGGAGGTTCTTCAATGTACATCACATGTGGGCTAATTCTCTTTGAAGGAGAGTCATTACAACGTAGAGGCAAATGCGAACCCAAATACAACCAAATGAATATGAAATGAACAAAAGAGATGCACTAATAAAAATACACGTGGTCAATCCATACCTCGCATTGAAACAACTCTATTCCTCTCCTACTACACTCATAATACAATTACCATTTTTCTTGGCCATCACCCACCTCAGGCATAATCTCATACTCACCCAATACATCTACTCCCATTCCACTTCCATCCCACCCACGACATCTACATTTTCAAATGCCTTCATTGCATTCAATGCAATTTCTGACTTCACATCATCCTCCACTACTCGATGCACACAATAAGTACCAATTACACAAGCTCATCCTACTCACACTCCAATCACCCCACCTACGTCAATCCAACGAAGTTCAATCGTAAGCGCACACCACTTCTTAAAATCTCTTTTCCCATATACACAAGCTCTTCAAATTCCTATATTAATTTTGACTATGTCCGACCATCCCACTTTTCTTTTTAAGTGCTTCTTGTTGTTAATTGTTATTTCGATGTTTTCTTTCCTTTGTTGTAAGTCATCTAACCCTGATGTTATCCAATTGCATGGGATTTGGTTGAGATTCTTTCAACATATGTTGTTGAGGAATCGAGGTAAACTTGTATTCTTGATCATGAATAGAAATCTTCTTCTCTTGCTTTCTCTCAAACAACCTATTGTCACACTCAATTGCTTGATTCTTGAATTCATCCAAAGTATTTACTTTGGGCATCATTAACATGAGGTCCTTGACATCATCACGTAAGCCCCATCAAAATTGGTTGATAAAATATTCCTCATGCCATGTGAGATCACAAATGATTTGTCTGAATTCTGATGCATAGATAAAATGGCATGAACTCTCGAACAAAGGCCTTGAAATCATAAAACGTATTAATATTATTCTCAAGAATAGGTGCAAACCATGAAAGAGCAAGGCCACATAATAGAGTTTCTATGAGTCATACTTGGGATGCATCATCTAGGTACCTGTCTGGTTGCATTCTTATGAATAACTTTACTTGCTGTAGAAATCCTAGAAACTTTGATTGCGTCCCATCAAATTTCTCAATCATGCTCGCCTTTGAACTTTTCCTCATGCAACTTGCCATGGATGAAGATTGATATACTATGTCTTTCAACTCTTGGATTTGTCTTTAAATCTCTTTGATTACATCTTCAATATTCTTATGTTGGATTCTTTCTTGACATAGCATAGGGAACTAGTGAATTAGATTGTGACCAATGTTCACATTTTATTGGTGGATCACTAATCACTCCTCAAGCTAAAAGGCCCACTCGAGGGTTCTTTTTCTCCCTAATTATTGTATTCTTTGCCAAAGATTCAGTTAAGACATTATTGCAAAGAATAACTTTAGGTTGTCTTTCACCAAAACCACATTCTTCTAAGTATCTTCTACCAAATAGCTTCATAAGTTGAGGTCGTGAGGGCTTTTCTTGAAGACTTCCTTGGTGAACTTCATATTTTTGCTCTAGTTCTTCAATGGTTTCCTCGTGCATGGAAGTTGAAGGTTTGACTTTAGCTATTGTTGAATAAATTTTATCTAAATATAAACTTGATATTGAACAAAAGCTTTCATTGTCATTGAAAATTGCATCCATTGATATGAATGTCTCAAGAAAAGAGTGTAATAAAGTAAGTATATGATTCAAGGGTCTGGCCGATTCAGACAGATCTGAAATCGGACACCGTTTGGTCATCCGTGTGTATGACCGAAGATCTCGCGTTTAGACTTACTAGGAGGTCTTGTGCTCTTGTGAACAAGTGATCCACTTAGCTTAGTGGTTAAGTCTCAAGGATGTGAAGGAGGAGATCTTGGGTTCAATCCCCATGGGGGACATGGGGAGAGTATTTTGCCCAATCTAGAGCCTTCTAGAAGCATCCACTTGAGTTAACTCGAGTTAAGTCGGACACTTGGCGCACATGCAGTTACATGGCTGACACATGGTTGGCTAGTATCCACCTGCCCAAGAAGGCAGTCCGCTGGAGAGAGCTATATCTAGAGGCACTTGGTTGGGAGGAGAGTCATCTCTCTAGCATGTGGTGCTCATAATCCTTGATGTCTTGCATTGGTATCAGAGCTAGGCAAGCTTTCATGGAAACCTTGTACCTATCATCTTCCTTATCTCTTGCTTGGCATTGGCGTATATTGTTCTCGGAGGTGTAGAGTTTTTTTTTCGAATCTTTGTTGGCGATGCAATAGTTTAATGGAAGACATATTAAAAATGATATCAGTCTTAGTGTGATCGCTTAGGGATCGAAGCTGTGGCCTTTACATGGAGGCGGTCTTTTTTCTATCTAGGAGAGCAATACGTTTTGATGGTTTCTTCTCCATCGTGGAAGATCTGTATATTTATACAACCCGAAGCCCGTACTGCAACAACTTTCAAATCAGAATGCTAATTTTTGAGTTACGAGTCGCGAAAATGGTGTTCAGCATCGTCTTCATGATAGTCTGCCTATGAAGCACAAGTGCAATCCGTCAGAAGCAGGTCCTTAGAAGAAGTGCAATCCGTCAGAAGCAGGTCGTCACAAGTGCCATCATGGACACACTGCAGGGCTTAAGAGTCTTACGGAATGAAGCTGGTAGTGCCATCTCGCTGCGGGCAATGCAGGGCTCGCGCGGGCTTGCTCTATTTGGGTAACCGTTCTCAAGTTTTGGAGACGCCTTGCCTTCTCTGCACGCGTGGGCTTCACAAGCTTATCCTCTTGCCGGGTTACAATGTAGCAGCCATAGCCAGGGATTTTGTCTATATAGCGGAGCATGGTTCAAGCAACAAAATAGGGGCTTCCTTTCAAACTCCTTTTGGGCAGCGAACGATCAAACGTGTGGATTACATGTATATCATTAACACAATGCAGCCTGACATTTGGGCAAGTCTTCCTGATGAGGTTCCTTCGTGGGTCACACACAAAAAAAATAAACAGTTTGTTGAATGAACTCTAAACTGGCTTGATTCATGCATTTCTCTAATGAAGAACCTTCAAGAATAGAGCTTTTACGCACAACCTCTGCTTGATCCGAGCTTTGAAAGCCATCTCCCATCTGAATATTTCTTTTGAGAAGCTTTTCCCGATCGAATCCAAATCAGAATGTCTTGATTCATTGTTTAAGTATGAGGAGAACAAAGGATGGACGAAGCTATGATCAAAGCTAAGTATTTTCCAGTTTCTACTTGGCCTTAATGCTTGATTTATCTTGTTTTCATTATTCTACACTTAATCCTAGATGCACATTGAAATAGCCAAGATTTCAATTGATTAAGTGTAGACTAAGATAATGAAAAAAATCCACTTCTCATTCCAAGCATTAGTTTGCATTAAGTAAAGACTTGATTTAAAAAAGATCCTTGTGCATCAAAGAATGTATTTTGGTAGTTTAATTTTAGATTTCCTTTCCATTGAGTAAGCTTTTTATTGCACCACAAGGATATGTTTTTATATCATAGTGCATTAGGACAAAGGAAAGGATATACATGCATCAAGATTGCATGATATACATTCTTAGTACAAAGAAATGTTATGTATCAAGCTTATGCATGATTGATGCATTATTTTTTGGTCATGCAAAGAACATGTATGCATACGCATGTGAGAATATGAATTTGCATGTAGGCACATGCATTTGCATGACAGAACTGGATGTTGTTTGCAAGTGGATATGAAAATGTACTCTCTTAGTATTTAACTTACTTTATAAAGCTCACGGCTAGACATTAGGGAAGACAGAGGACTAGTTAGTTGCAAAGACATACTAGTTCTAGTTTGTAGCTCAAGAAATTAGTTGATTCCTTCCCAAGTTGATACTCCGTTATCAAAAATAAATACTTAATGACCATTAAGTATGTTTGATGTCTTACTAGGTATAAGTAAGCACTAGGAGAAAGTTAAGTATTAAATTTTCTTGATGACCAAGAAAATTTAATTACTTGCAAACCTTTTGCGATGTATGATGACTCTAAGTCTCAGATGTACTTATAGGTTCATGAAGATAAGCTTATAATGATTAATCTAAGTATAGGTGCTATTTAGAAAGTCATGCAGATAAGCTTTAGTTGATTAGTTATATAATTTATGTAACTTCTCAAGCATCCCAAGATTGGATGATAACTTCAGTTATTTTTCCAAGTTCCATGACTCGCATTCTTCTATTTAGAAGATTTCGAAAGTTCTAAGAAGTTTTCTTTGTGGTTTCAAGATTCGTATATCACGATGAAACCTCGGTAAGTGACTTTTAGGAATTGAGATATTTCCTAAAAGAGAAACACTAAAATAAAATAGTCAAGCCTTCTATTTCACGTGAGATCATTCTCCTATCATGTTTGAGATGAATGTATTTTTGGAAGGCACATATTCCAAGTAGAGGATCTTAATTGATTCGTGAACTCTTTCCAAAATACACATAAATTCATAATATATGATAGGATTAAGGAATGATGAAGGCAAAACCTCTTTAGGATATATATGTTTTGCCAAAGATATAAAGGTGTTAAGAAAAACTATGAAACTTTTATAAGTTTTTATTTGATTTCATCCCAAGAAGTGATGGAAATCAAAGGTTGAACCTCAACATCAATGGATTTTTGACGTCAATAAAAGGATGTTAGGTTCTATAATTGCATCTCTGGTAAATGATGTAACTACCTAAGCAGTCTTTAGGAAATAAGATAAGTTCCTAAGGACTTGAAGCAAGTATGAACTTTTTACTTAGGAATAGAAAGTTCCAAGAAATGGATCTCCAATCCATGAACTTTTCCTAAACAAGCTATAAAGTTCAAAGTTGTGTTCATAGTAGCATTACTATTGGATCAATCATCAATAGATGCTTGGACTTTAAACATAATTTTGATTGGTGAAATATGTCTAAAGGACTCTAGTAACATCTAAAGATTGACCAATAATAATAAATCTTGTATCAAACTCAAGAATAGGAGTTGATATCACATAAATGAAAGTTCAACTTAAACTTTCATAGTGGCATGGGAAACCATATCCAAAAAATGAGATGTATTCTCTAGTTTGATACTCAGGAAATGAATACAATTGAATTAGTAAACTTTCTAGATATTATTTGAAAGAATTTCTCTCAAATATCCTTCTAACACTGCAAATTCCAAGATGAATCATTTGCTCAAGATATTTGATTCCCTAAAAGGAATCTCAAGTCTTTGAGGAATAACATTCTTCCAGGTATTGAGAATGAAGTTGTTCATACTCTTTAAACAATAAGTAGTCCCCTGAATGTCCCAAACCACCAGAAGTGGTACTTGAAGTCCAAATTGTGATATAACCTAAAGGTATATCCAAGATTCTTAGTTTTGGAATCTGAGAGGTAGTAGTGTATGCTTGGACTTGAGTAAGGGAAAGATCTCTAAAAATCTTGTAGGTAAACAAAGAAGCTTTATATAGTTAGGAGATCTTAATTATAAAGACTTATTCTTTATTTTAGTCACAAGATCTAGATCTGATCAAACTTGGCCATGATTGTCCAAGAATGTGCGATTGGAACTACTTTGTAGATTTCCCAAGTATTAGCAATAAAATTCCCTTTTGGGAATTATTCACTTAGGTTCCATTTATCCGATCGAAAATTGTGAAAAGAGTAAGTTGTTCCAAGTCTGAACAGAGTGAGGGAATTCCAAGAATGTAGTCTGCAACCGTGAAGATGGTACTTAAGTCTGTGGAAGGTAAAACATAATGTTTGCCTATCCTTAAAGGGATTTTGGCACAAATCCAGAAAGCATGAGCAGATGCTTAAGACTTAGGTAGTAGAGAGATTCCTATATAAAGTCCCCAGGGTAGGTACCTAAAGTATCAGTAAAGAACGGAATCTAAAGACAAGAAGTGAAAAAGCTCTTGTCACTACAAAATTGGTCAAGGATAAACCAATTGAACTTGAATTTGAGAAAATTCAAGAACTTGGAAATCTAATTGGTTTTTATTTGAAAACCCTAGCAAAGAAGGATGGATATTCCATCAAAATATTTTTAAGTTTCCAAGATAAAGCACATGATTGTGAGACGATCATGTGAAAGAATCAAAACCTAGAATATCTAGTTAGAGATAATGCCTGAAACTTTAAAAGTTCTCGTAAAAGAATTGAAGAGATAAGGTACTCTATCAAGAGATATTTAGACTTTAGGATAATATTCACTCACACATCAATGTGAATATAAAATAGGGTGGTATGGGACACTAGATTTTACACTCAGATTGATGTAGGAAAGATGGTATGGGACATCGGACCGTGAGTAGATGATTATCTCTTAGTCCTAGTTTGGATCTAGAAATTAGGTTTAAATCCTCAAGGAAATTAAGACTTCAAAGAAGGAGTTTAATTCAACAAGGATGAAAATAGTATCTCAAGATACTTCAAGATAACTTCAAGTTCAAGGAAATAGAAGATATGAAGTAAGTAACTTCCAAGATCTTCTTGAAACACTTCAAGATAAAGTGTTGTTAATTCAAAAATATTTCATAAATTTATGAAAGAATTTGGACTTTGATTTTGAGTTGATCTTTTTCAACAAAGGATTTGATTGACTAAGTCAAGCATCAAGCTCCTAGTGTAACTTGGTAAGTTCACTCTTTTGCCTCAAAGAAATGCACAAGAATTGCATTCCCAATAAGGAGTTAGAAGGATTGAATATGAATTGAACTTAGCCTCTAGAGAAGCATTATTAGAATACTAAACTCATCAACAAAACCTCAGTGGGTCGACACACTAATGTTGGTTACCACACTAGTATCCTGTGGATGGATGATGGTTTTGGATTTGCTCTGAATCTTTTTGAGAATCTAGTTTATTTCTCTTTAAAAACAAAAGCTTCAATACCCTGTTGAATCAGATCTTTGAGAAGTTAAAGTCCTGAGTCGTCTAGACTTTGACTCATAGCAAGTTTTCATGTCTTTAAAGTACGAATTGGTTGTACAGAGTTTTAGTTATTTCTTTTCACTCTCCAAATCTTTTGGAATTAGCTCAGATATGGTATCTGACTCTTTTGTAAAAGACCAGGGTTAGCCGGTTAGAACTAGATAACTAAATTGAACATCCTAGATAGATGTTTTGTACAAGAACCTTTTCAAATATTAAAATATGATAAGTCCAAGATTGACTTATTCATTTGAATTTGCTTCAAGTTATAGCATAAATTATTTCCTAGATTCCACTATACTCTAGAATAGATAAGTTAGGAATTGCTCATCAGAGTGATAATTCCTAAGAACTTTCAGCTAAAGTCTTTGAGAAAAGTGTCCTAAGTTGGAGAATTTTCATTTTTATTTTGAATTGATCAAGTTATACTTTAGTTGACTCAAAGTAAATGGTGAATTATCCTTTACAGTTTACGTATGATTTTTTAACCCATTTGACAAAGTAGTCCTCCAATCGGGTGAAAAAATCAAATAACTATTGGATAAGAGTAAACCATTGAACAAACATCCAAGTTAGATGTTTGAGACAACCAAACGTTAAGTGCTCCAAATCAAATTCAAGTGAATCAAGAGTTCTCAAAGTCTTTTGATGGATAAGAATCCCACCTTCATTACTAACTCCATGCATCAGTTATGCCTAGAAATGGACTAGTAATTTGAATCCACCTAGTTCACATGTTTGTGCCTAGATCACACATCCAGAAACTGTGAATTGACTAGGGATGTGTTTAGATCCATCCTTATTATTCTTTCACTAGTTTGTACTTTCTCCACTTCATCAAATTGCAAAATGAGATAGTGTTTTGAATCATTTGGGCAGGCATACCACCACAGAGATGAGACATGTTCTTTCAGTTTTAGAACATTGACCATGTTCTTCTAGTTTTAGAACATGAGACTCAGGGGTTGCCTACAGTATGTATATAGCTCTATTTTCGAGGACAAAAATATTTTCCAAGGGGAAAGAATGTAATAAAGTAAGTCTATGATTCAAGGGTTTGGCCGGTTCAGACAAGTCTGAAATCGGACACCATTTGGTCACCCGTGTGTATGACCAAAGATCTCGCATTTAGACTTACTAGGAGGTCTTGTGCTCTTGTGAACAAGTGATCCACTTAGCTTAGTGGTTATGATCAGTTGTTGGTATTTTTGACAGATGGAGTGTTGCCTCAAAAATTTACACTAGATCAAAGGAAGAAATTTTCTTTAAAAAGTTGACCATATTTGGTGATAGTAGGTGCATTACATAAGAAGGGGGTTGATTTAGTAATTAGAAGATGCGTCCCAAATTTTGAGCAAGTAGATGTGTTATAGGAAGCTCATTTAGGAGTAGCAGGAGGACATTTATCAGGAAACATTACAGGTAAGAAGATTCTGCGGGCTGGGTTATGGTGGCTTACACTACTAAAGGATGCTCATGAGTTTCTGAAAAGATGTGTCATTTGCCAAAAAATAGGTCAACCAAATAATGTGGATAGAATGAATGATCACCTAGTTTTACCATTCGATCCATTTCAAAAATGGGGGATGGATTTTGTTGGCCCAATTAAGCCAATTACTCACTGGGCCAAGTGGTATATTTTAGTGGCAATAGATTATTGTACAAAGTGGGTTGAGGCAGTCACACTTAAAGATAATAAGGTAGCTAGTGTAGTTAAGTTCCTCTACCATAACGTTATGACTCAATTTGGATGTCCAATTGAATTGGTGAGTGATAGAGAAGCTCAATTTCTTAACAAAGTAATTTCAGAATTGACAAGGATACATCGCATTATGCACAAAAAATCTACAGTGTACCACCCACAAGCAAATGGTCAGTCATAAAGCACTAATAAGACCTTATTCAGGATTCTTAAAAAGTTAGTACATGATAATTAGAAGAATTGGGATTTCCTGTTAGATTTAGCATTATGGTCATTTAGAATAGGCTTCAAAGTAACAATTGGAATGACACCATTCATATTAGTGTATGGATTAAGTGCTTATATTTTTGAAATTATACAAAGAAGGAGACAAGCTTGGGTGAACATGAATATAAAATTTAAAGTATTTGAGGTTGGAGATTGGGTTATCATGTATAATTCTAAATTAGGATCATATCCAAGGAAGCTCACTTTGAGATATAAGGGTCCATATCAGATTGTGCAAGATTTGGGACAAGGAACGTTTTTGGTAGCAGATGTTTTTGGGACAAGAATGGAAAAACGTATTAATGGATTTTGCTTTAAAAAATTTCACGGTAAACCTCCATATGTGGATTGGTTAATAGCCAATTTGGTACAAATAGTGTGTGATTCAAATAATCAAAGCCACATTATTAATGGTTTTGGAAGCAATAAGGATAGGTTATTTATATGTTTGCCTTATGGTTGTTCTTCGAAGATTACACAAAGTCATTGGTCAATATTCAATGGATTCTGTGTGTAGGTTTGAGATTTATGGTTTATACTATGAGGCCTTATACAATGACATTTTTTATTACCTTAGGAGAATTGATTGGATACTCGTTTGTCGGATTTTGCTCAATCAAAATCAATGGAATCGGAGTTTGGTGAGTTAGAAAAAATTAGCAAAATAGTATTTTAAATCATGACCTTGAAGTGTGGGAAAAAATACAATTATTATGCAGATTTCATTTGAAATTTTTAAATCATGGCTACGTCACGTGAAGTATGTCGATAGGCTTGTCGTACGGACAAGCTTGGTCACAGAAGTGTGTTTTTGTTCGACTTGTATAGTTCAGGAGTGATCTATTATGCTTGAAAGCAAAACAGCAGGTTTAGCCTCCATCCTTTAGCCTATCTCTGCAGTTGAAATGAAAGGTAGACTGAGAAAGAGAGAAAGCATGGTGTGGAAGGATGACATGACAAAAGAAAGTGATAGAGTTGTGCAAGAAGATGAGGAAGGAGCGCACATGCCATCATCAGCTAGTAAGTTAGCTCAATTTCCAATGGATCCTTCTAACGGTTTTAAATTGGAAATTGATATGAGTGCTCTAGTCAATGTTGCATGGATACAAAAGGTATCATTCTGCTCTTTTGTAGCATTACCATGGGATAGTTGGAAATCAAATTATTATGCAAAGAGTTAGATTGATATTGTGTGGAAAACCAAAGGAAAAATATCATCATAGGTTCAATTATCTCTTGACTTAATTTTAGAACTGTTTCAATTGCCTATTTTAAAGGATCCCTCAATACTTAAGTGTCTGAATGATGCCTTATGCAAAGAATTCGGGCCTAGAGAGGGAGGTCGACAATATTTCGTGCATAAGAAAGTCTCATATGCTAGAAGGGAATAGTTGCAATGGTACTTCGAGAGGTTGTATTTTATTGTGAAATATGATCACATGTAAAAGGAGAATTATGCATTGCTTTGTTGGGAAAAAAAGGAAGAGAAGACTATTTGGACACACCCGTTGTATGATCAAATGTATGGTGAAATTTTCCTCTCTTATAAGAGGAAAATGTAGCCGAATAGTCGCTTGTTTGTGTATTTAGAAACATTTTCAATTTGTGCAAAAGGTAGAGAAAGGTAAAATTGTGTGGCCGAGTTTAGTGTTGCAATAGCCCATGAAACATGAAGAATGTGTTATTTTGAAGAGCAAGAGGATATATATGAAATGTTGCTGAAAGTTGGCTATGAAATTGAGGAGGTAAGATGAGCGATAAATAAGTTTAGCGCATACACTCATAAGATAGGGGTTTTACATGAAGAGCCTATTCAGACCATGGAGGAATCTCAATTGTCTAAAGAAGATAAGATTAGAGCCAACATTAATGAAAACAGTAGATCGGTTATCTTTTGATGAGTTGGGGCAGACATCCTCTGAAGTTATCATGGATGTTCAGGATGCACATAAAAAATTGCAACAAGTGCAACACTTTATGGGGCAGCAACAAGAATTACTACAAGCATAGAAGTTATTGAATGAGATATTAAATTCAGATGCATACTTGAAAACAGCAAACACAGGTTCAGGAGTTACAATTAAAATCGGAATATTATGAACAAAGTATGTTGGAGTTGAAGAGACAGCAAGCAATGGAAGTAGTAAAGGTTTAAAAATGCTTGCAAGAATTTGAAGAATATGTACCAAAATTTCAAGAGGCAATGAGTAAGGAAATGCAAGGTCTAGCAAAAGCAAATGTGGCATTACAACTTGAGAACAAGCTGCTAAATTTATGAATTAAGCCATTGCAAGTGTTGGAAAAGAAAATGTTGCAGAATGAAGAAATAGAGATGGATGCAATACTTATTTCTAAGATGGATATGGTTCTGATGAAGCGGCAAATACAGAAACAGATGCAGGCATTGTGGAAGGGAATCAAAGAAAGAATGGAGGCCTTAATCAGATACCCTTTTGAAGTTATAAAGGAGGGTAATGTTTCTTTCTATGAATGTCAATGATTGGAAGTTATTGATCAGAATTGGATTGAAAAGGAGGAATTATTGCAAAAAGTAGCAGAGCTAAAGGAAAAACTAGTATAGTAGGTTATGAAAAAGGATGTGCAAGATCAAAGTCAAAAAACTTTGGTTCAATAGGAAGTAGTCCAAAGAGCAACTATAGAAAAAATGGGTAATAAAGTGGAAGTGGAGGAAGTGGAAGAAAATATAATAGTCTCAGAAATGGCAAAAGAAGAGCATCAGAACAAGGAACTGAACGTAATGGTCATTGATCAAAGGTTTGTGGATTCAAGTCGTATTTTTTTAAATCATCCACTCAGCAGTGCCAAGTGTTAATATTTGACGTTTTTGCCAAAGTAGCTCAGTGAGATATTTACTGTTTGCTAGTTCGGAATGAGTTCACTTAGACTTTTGTTGAATCAAATCTTTACTGAGTCCGACTTTTGATAGTTACTTATTATATAGTTTTAACAACTTTGTCGTATGAAAAAAAAGAATGGTTGTAGTTATCCGAGGCGAATGCTCTATTCTTGATTAGGACATGGTTTTAGATCAAGGAGAAGGAACTGAACAAGAAACATACAATTGATTTTTCTCTTTATTGGTGTGCTCTATTCAAGTATTGTATGCATTATGTTCTGTTGTTTTTCTATAAATCTTGGTGATGAATTTTTATACTCTGAGTAGAGCCACATAAGTATTATTTTTTCTGAGTACTTTTGCATGTGTGTGAACTCGGATGCAGTAACAGAGTGTGTTATCTGTTTTATTGTTTTTTTCCTAAATATTTTGAGAATGTTTATGAAACTATTGTTGTTGCATAAGTGAGAAGTGATGAAACAAAAAAAAAGTATGAGAAATATAAATCAGAAATATTTACGTGATTGACACGGTTGGGGGATAGTGAACGGTTTCTATTTACTAGTGGATTCTACTAGATAGTGAATTGAAATTATCATTTTCTTTTTTCCCTCTCTTGTGAGAATCAAAGTGCAAATTATTTTGTTATGCGTTGGCATGTGATCTTTTTCATGACCTTTTCAGCTTCTTCATAGGTCTTGTATACTACTGTATACCTGCAAGAAAGATTTCTTACACACATCAAGCATGAGGGATCACTCTAGAATGGCAATCCATGTATTTGGCCTCTCACGAAGCTCTATAGAGGAACAATCAAGAGATAGGGAACACTAGAGTAAAATACACATTTTTCATCATGATGAAACACACAAGAAGCTCTATAGAGGCACAATCAAGAGATGGGGAGCACTTTAGTAAAATACACACTTTTCTTCATGATGAAACACACAGAAAATCATGAAAATGATCCTAGAAGGTGGAATATTTTTTAATCACAATGCATTGGTATATCACAATCCAATATCAAATGCATGAGAGCAAGAAAGAAAGATGAGTGTGAGCCTCAATACATAGAGAATCTTGAGCAAAAACCTTATATTCCTAATCGTAATGCGTCAAGTGATTTAGAGTTGAAGTCCATTATGATTTACACTTTGCAAAGTGGTGTTATTCATTATACAATGTTTGCATATACTTAAAAATTAGCGCTTGAGTCACAAAATAGCTCTTATTGAGGATCTAAATGTGTGATAAGTGTCAAAGTTTGAGTTCTATGGAAGCACGCAAATAGCACAAGGAAGAAGAATACCGAATGTATTACAAAGTGAATGTACAATCATAAATAACCCCTTAGGTTTATAGGCATATATACAAGCCCGGGGAAGAAAACCTCCTGAAAAGGGAAACAAGTGCCCCACATCACTACCAAAATATATCAACAAATACCGCTTGGAAGTGATGTAGTGAATTATAAGGAATTTCCAAGGTATGTGTAAAGAGATCTTTCCACAAAAGGAAGTAATCCCAAAAATTTGTAAAAAGCTTCAAAGTTCTCTGTAGGCAAAGCCTTTGGCATGTATGACTAATTGATCTCTCCAAGAGAGAACCTCTCCCTGACATAATTATAATGCACCACAATGTGCCTTGTGCAAGTATGGAACATAGGTTCCTCACAACTGCCAATGTGCTCTAATTATCGACGAAGATGGTGATGGTAGAAGATTGACAAAGACCCAAACCATTCAAAATGTGTATGAACCACACACACTCAACAGCCATTGTGAAAGTTGTCCTATACTTAGTCTCACAACTAGAACTGGCCATAGTAGGTTGCCTCTTTCTCAACCAAGGCATGCATGAGGTACCAAGCATGAAGCAAAAACCACTAATGGACATAAGTGTCATAGAAACCAACCTAGTGAGTCAAAAAAAGCATGTAAATATGGTGGTAGTGATCACCTCCTGGGATAAATTAGTCCAAGTATCGAGTACAACTCAAGTAGGGAAAGATGCGCTTAATTGTCCTACCAATGCTCAACACATGGGCAATGCATAAACTTGCTCATCTCTGAGATACCAAAGTGAATATTAGACCGAGTTATAGATAAATAAATCAAGCATCGAACAGCCTACTAATAGAGAACAACATCAAATGTGTTGGAGAATTCCTCTCCTAATCGCACCGAAAAGTCTAGAAGACCTTCTTAGGATCAAGACTCTTGCCAACAGCTGAACCTTCAAATGAGAACTGGTACCAACTGAAAAATGCAATGAACTTGAAACTTTGGTCACTCAAACTAGACACCTATAGCTTTACAATGAGCTATCAAACACTCAATTTGTAGTAGATTTGGGTTGGCAAGTCGTTGATAAAAAATAGGCTACATGTCCACTCAGTTAAGCTAAAAACTGGACTTCACTAAAAACTGAATAACTCACATAGCATAAAGAATTTCATAAAACGGTTTTAGAGAGAGGAAGTAATCAAGATAAAATTTCCAATGAATGTTTAAACACTAAAATTGAATACATATATTGAGAGATATGACTCTCACAAGTAGACTACCTAGAAATGGGTGTGCAGTTGGACATACTCTATGAGAGTGAACTGAACGAAATGACTCAAAACAAATGAAGTAGCTACAAGGGGGCTTCCATGCCTTCTTCCTATCTTCTTGAGTGTCCTCCCTTGCCTCTTTTATAGCCAAGTGATCAAAATCTCTCATGATGAGTTTGGGAGCTCTTCTCCATCATTTCTCCACTACTTTGGACAGCCACTCCTCTTACAGTTCAGTTTTTGGATTTGATTCTCTTTTGAATGATTCTCTTTTGGCCTTCACTACTTGCTGAAGTAAATGCTTCTATTTTTCATTTTTGTATTTTCCTTCTACTTGAAGAAAATCCTTTTTGCAAAAATATATACGAGCTTACTTCTTTATTTTTAACACTCCCCCTCAAGCTCACATGTGAGCTTGCACCTTTAGCCATATCCTGCAAGTTGATGTCATCCTTGAACCTCTTTAGCTTAGAAGCATCTAAGGACTTTGTAAACATGTATGCAACCTGGTCATTAGTTCCAATGAACTTTATATCCACATCCTTGCTCAAAACTTTTTTTCGAACATAATAATAATGCACTTCTATGTGCTTGCTTCGTGCATGAAACATTGGATTGTTTGTCAAGTGAATGCTTGACATGTTGTCACCATAAATTGGAATGGTCTCCACTTGCACATCAAGATCAACCAAGAGCTTCTTAATCCACATAGCTTCATAAGTTGCAAAGGCTAAACCTCTATATTCAGCTTCTGTAGATGATAGTGCAATAGTAGGTTGCTTCTTTGAGCTCCATGTGATAGGTTTGCTACCTATCATAAACACATAACCTGAAGTGGATCTTCTATCTTCCTTCGAACCAGCCCAATCAGCATCATTGAAGCCCTTTACCTGCAATTCTTCATCATATCTATAAAACAATGCATGATTGACAGTGTCCTTCACATATCTTAGCACTCGTTAGGCTGAATTTAAATGTTCACTTGTAGGAGCTTGCATAAATTGAGAAAGAACTCCAACAATATAACACAAATCTGGTCTTGTAATCGTAGCATATATCAAGGAACCTATAATACTCCTATATGTAGTTACATCATGTAACTTCTCTCCATCATTTGAGCATAGCTTCACATTTGTGTCCATACGTTGAGTGAGTGGTTTGCATTCACTCATTCCAAATCTGAAAAGAACATCCAACAAGTACTTTCTTTGCATCAAGTAGATGCCATCTTTCCCATAGACTATCTCAATGCCTAAAAAGTATTTCAGCTCACCAAGATCTAAAATTTTAGACTCCTTACCGAGTTTCCTTTTGATATCTTGTATTCCTGTAACATTACTTCCTGTTATGATGAGATCATCAACGTATATGCAAATATATACCTGCTTGCCTTCTTCTTTCTTCATGTAGAGAGGGGGATCTGCATTACTTGGACTATACCCACACCTTGTGAGGTACTCGACCAATCTTTGATTCCAAGAACGTGGTGCTTGCAAAGTTAAATCCACCACCACTTTGGATATGCACACACGAGTCAAGTGGAGAAAACAAAACTTCAGAAGCTACGTCAAGGTAACCACCCTACCTCTACCTATGCATCAAGATTTAGGCAATTGATATGTGATCTCACTTGTCATGAGGATTCTTTCATAAGCCAATTTATATAGGGTTTAAGAGATGATGTGAAGGACCTTTTGCTCATGATGCCAAAGTTTAAGATATTGAATGAATACATCATCCAAGTGATAACTGCCTTTTTGAAAGGAAACAAGAAAAACAAGTAGAAGGAAGACTTCACCAATGGAAACCCTTCAAGCCCACTCCTAGAGAAGAGTCTATGCCTCAACCTATGCAGATAAACATAACTAGATTCCAACCTCTAATCCCACAAGAGAAATAGAGATGAGAGATAACAAGTTATGCCTTGATTGTGGGAACCTTGGCCATATTATAGTCAATTTTCCCAACAAGAGGAAAAACTCCATAATCGCAATCACCATGGTAGAGCATGGAAACAAGGAAGTCCACTTGTAAAGGAGACTGTACAACCAGATCATGATATAAAAAAGAGTCTTATAATTCCAACAATACACATAGAAACATTTCTTGCCCCTGTCAAGTTAATCATGCCTAAGAAGACCCTTTCCCTTATAGACCTAGTAGATTCAAAACCCTCCTCATGTTCCATTGATAAAGGATTGGTTAAGAAACACAAGATTCCAAAACTTCAAGAGATCAAATGAGTAGAACATGAAATTGTAGATGAACGATCTCTAGACGTAGGGAATATTATCATGGAAACCACACCACTAAGAGTATACCTTGGTGAACATGATTCCCACATGTGTTGCAATGTAATATCAAGTCCAATAAATCCCATTATCATTGGAATACTTTGGCTAAAGAAACATAATCCAGACATTAAAACGGAAAAAAAATAAAACCACTCCTCGAGATTTCCAAAAGACTCAAGATATGTATGAGCCAAAGCCTTCATACATGTAGTAAGGAAGGAAGGGACATATATGATCTATGTTTTAATAGCTCAAGAATCCAAGAAGCATGATCCCATGTAGCTATCTAATTAGTACCAAGACTTTGAAGATGTTTTTGAAAAGAAGAATGTAGATATCCTCCCATAGCACATACCTTATAATTATCACATAGAAATTCAAGAGGGAGTACAACCACTCTTTGGACCAATCTATAGGCTATCCCCAAAGGAGCTTACAGAATTACGCAAGAATATTGATGAGAATCTAGCCAAGGGGTCTATGAGATGCTCAAAGTCTCTAGCAAGAGCCCTTGTTCTATTTGTAAAGAAAAAGGATGGGACTCTCCGAATCTATGTTGACTCTTGTGGGTTGAATAAAGGCACTATATAGAACAAATACCCTCTACCACTCACATCAAAGCTCTTGGAACACCTTGGAAAATCAAATTTCTTCACAAAGTTTGACCTTCGAGGAGCTTATGATCTTGTCATGATAAGAAAAAGAGATGAATGAGAGATAATGTCTTGAACAAGATATGGGCATTTTGAATATGTAGTTATGCCATTATGTCTGGTAAATGCTCCAGCCGTCTTCCATCATATGATGAATGATATCTTTTGAAAGTCTTTAGATGATTTTGTGAGAATATACCTCGACGATATCTTGGTATTCTCCAAAGATATCATCATGTAAAGATATTCTTAGAGAAGCTGAGAGAAAAAGGATTATATGACAAATTAGAGAAGTGCTCTTTCCATCAAACAAAAGTGGAGTTTTTAGGGTACATTGCATTAGAGAAAGAAATCTTTATGGACCCTAAGAAGATCAAGACAATCCTTGATTGGCAACCACCTTCATGTGTTCGAGATGTATAATGTTTGCTAGTGTTTGAAAATTTTTACACGATATTCATCAGAGATTACTAAGACCTCTTACCAAGCTTACACGAAACACAAATTTCTCATGGAACAAAGAGATAGAGAAAGCCTTTCATACCCTGAAATCATCATTCACTATTGCCCCAATTCTAGTTTATCCTGATTCTACCAAGTCTTTTTCATGGAGAGAGATGCATCCGACTTTGCCTTAGGGGCCATCCTATCCCAAAATGGGGATGATGCACATGAATCCATAATAAAAAGCTTCTTTTGATAGTGGATATGTCTGATATCTAGCATCACCATCTAGAAGGAGCACCTCATAAAGTTACTTTGTACACAAATCATAAGAATTTATAGTAATTTATTACCGCCCACATCCTCAATAAAAGGCAGTCTCGATAGAGTAACTTTCTATCCAGGTTTGATTTTGTCATCACATATGGTATCTTATCTTGCCTTAAAGAAAGGTGAAGAGGCTTTTGATCAACAAGAGAGTGTATTACACAATCCTAAATATCTCTAGTTAGAAGAAATCTCTTCAAACTATCCAGAAGATTCAGCCTTCACCCATTTGATTCATGAGATCACATCATGAATTTTTTTGTAATGTCAAACAAAAAAATCAAGAAGGGAAAGTTCATGAAGTAAATGAGTTCCAAGAAAATGATGGGTTACTATTCTATAAGAACCTACTATATATCCATTAGGAAAGCCCACGGCCTAAGTACTTCACCAATGTCATGATAACCTTGCAATATGACAATTTGGAGTGAATAAAACAATAGAATTCATATCAAAGGATTTTTTATGGTCTCAAATGCGAAAGGAAGTTAGAGAATATATCTGAATATATGACATTTGCAATAGATCTAAGGTACAATGACATAAACCTCATGGCATCTTACAAACTTTAGCTATTCTAAAAAGGCCATGATCTTCATTATCTATGGATTTCATCATAGATCTACCAAGGTCGGATAAATATGATGTTATTCTTATTATAGTGAATAGATTTACAAAGATGGCACACTTCATTCCAACTACCAAGGCAACCATAGGTGCATCCATTGTTGGATTGTTTGTCAGATACATCTTTAGGCTTCATAGATTGCCTCATGATATTGCCAGTCATCAAGGTCCACAATTCATATCCAAATTTTGGAATAGTCTTTGCAAGCTCCTTGGTATTCAAGTCAAATTCTATACAATCAATCATCCACAAATTCAAGTCAAAATGATTTGTTTAAGCTTTTACCCTTTGCACACTTTGCCTATAACACCAATGTTCATACATCTACCAAGCAAACTCCCTTCTTTGCAAATTATGGACAACACCCAAGGATGTATAATACAACTCTTAAATCATGTGAAGAACCCAACTACAATAGAAAAGGCCCACTACCTCATGGATATTCACAAAGAACTCAGGGAAGAGCTCCATAGAGCTCAAGAAAAATACAAGTATTATGGAAATCAACATCTTGTTCAAAACCCTGTTCATATATTTAGGTAGTGATATGTGTGGACACACTCGGACCGTCGGACACTTTTTCCCTCTTTAGGAGGTTTTTCTCCCCCGGCTTGTATATATGCCTATTTCCCTAATGGGCTACTTATCTTTGTACATTCTAGTGAAAATACATTCGGTATTGTGCGTTGTGCCCCAAGCTTCTTCTACTTCCTTGTGTTGTTCGCGTGCTTTCACAGATGTCTAACTCCAACAATTGGTATCAGAGCAGGTTCCCACTTCATCTAGGGCATCGTCGACACCTCTCTAGTTGCAGTGTGAGAATCACACGAATTTTGGTGAGCATACTCACTGTGCTTCTGTATTCAAAACATCTTTGCTCTGTGGTGCCGAAATCGCAATCTGAGCTCGTTTTGGCCTTCGAAGACACTATCACAGTGCTTGTGTAGGCTATTTCATCTTTTTGTGCCAAATGTATATACCAATTTCAGTTCACTAGTATAAGCGTCTCAAAGTCTACTATAGGTTTTGCAGAATTCGTCTGGGCAGTTCTGTTCAACTTTTTGAGATACAGTCAATTTTCTACATCAAGGTATTTAAGTCACTAGCCATGGCTGAAAGTAGTGATCTATTTCCTATGTTGGTTGTTGAGGATAAGTTGGATTGTACCAACTACCCGTTGTGGGCTTATATGATGCGACATGTATTGGTTGCAAAAGGACTATGGAACATTGTGTAGGGTGTTGAGAAATGTCCTATCACACTACAACTGTTACAACTGCAGGTATTGAAGCTGATGCAGAAGGTGTCGAAGATTAAGATATTTTGCATATTCCTGTTCATGCTATGTTTTCTGTTGCACCTACTATAGAGCAAATTCGGTGGGATGGCACAGATGTCGTGGCACATGCACTGATAGCTTTGTCTATCAAATGTGTCGTTATTCCTCACATTCGCTCTTGCAGAACAACTAAGGATGCTTGGGATACACTTACCACATTGTACCAAGCTAGGAATGAGGCTCGTGTTGCTTACCTTTGGAAACAATTGGAGGGTGAGCACATGAATGAAGGTGATTCTATGGACACTTTTCTAACAAAGATCAAAGACTTGAAGGAATATTTGATTTCTGCTGATGATGTTATACCAGATAGCTCACTTGTGCAGACCGTTCTGAATGGTCTTCCTGATTCATATCAGAGTTTTGCTTCTACTCTTCAGTTGATAATGAAAGGCAATCCAAATCCCTTGTCATTTGAGGATTTAGTCTCTGTTTTGTTGTAGGAAGATCAGTCCAGGCAGAACAGGTCCATTATGCATGTTGCAGATCAAGCTTTCCTAGCTAGTCAGAAGGGCAAAGGAAAATGGAGCTCTTCAACTAGTAAGCAAAAATCTGCTAATTCTGCACAATAGAAGATTGAAGACAAAGATGAAAAGAAATCAGAAAAGCAGAAACTGTTTTTTAAGTACTATAAAGAAAATGATTATATCATAAAGAACTTTCCAAAACTGGCTGCTAAAGAGGCATAGAAGAAAGAGGCTCGAATGGTTGTTGTAGAGGCCTCTACACCAAAAACAGAGTCTGCTTATCTTGTACAGGAAGAAGAATAGGCGTTTACTACTGTTTGCAGTTTTGACCCATCTTCTCATGAGCAGTGCATGTCTTTAGTAGACTCATATGTTTGGTACTTTGACACATCAAACATATTACCTCACAACATAGTTTCTTCTCTTCACTCGAGCCTTCCCCTATAGGGAATACTGTTATATGCACCAACAACTCCTCTTATCCTGTTATGGGAGTTGGTAAGATTTGACTACTGCTGATGGTAGTCCTTTCACTTTGTCAGATGTTTTGTTTATGCCAGGGATCAAGAAAAATCTGTTATAAGTTTTTGCATTAGCCAAGATTGTCTTGGTTGTGAAATTTGTTGATGGCACATGTATAGTTCATGATCTATCAAATGGAAACGTGATTACTGTTTCTGGCATTTTATGGCATGCCATTGGTCTATATAAGCTCATAGACTATGAAAGATCTGTAAATGATTCGGCATGTGTAGTACATGATTCTAAGGCTATGCCGAATGCAAAGCTTTGGCATGCACGCTTTGGTCATCTGAATTTTGCTAGTTTGCTATGCCTACAGAAATCTGAAATGTGTCCTCTTTGCCCAAACTTGAGGCATCTGGAAAACATGTTTGTGAAGGCTTTATTTTGGGCAAAAAGTAGCATTCCTCCTTTCCGAAAGATGGTTCAATTCGGGCTACTCAGAAATTGCAGCTTGTACATAGTGATGTATGTGGTCCTATGCAAACACCTTCTTTTGGAAATTATCTTTACTTCGTGACTTTCATCGATGATTTTTCTAGGCATGCATGGGTATATCCATTAAAGGCAAAGTCCGAAGTGTTCACGTGCTTAAAACAGTTTTTGGTTTTGGTTGAAAATATATCAGCATGTAACATGGGCGCCCTCTGTTCTAATTCAGGGGGGGAATATATGTCTTCTGATTTTAATGCATTTCTTGCTGAACGTGGGATAGAACACAAGTGTATAGTGCCGTATACACCTCAACAGAATGGAGTTGCTAAACAAATGAACAAATCATTCATGGAAATGGCGAGGTGTATGGTCAAGAGTTAGGCTTTACCACATAGTTTCTAGCTTGAGGCTATCATGTGTGCAGCATATGTACTTAACAGGTGTCCCACTAAAGCACTATATTCTATCATGCCATATGAGGCTTGCCATGATCGCAAGCCATCTGTTGCTCATCAGCAGATTTTTGGTTGTTTGGCATATGCATTAGTGTCTGAACAACATCCCAGAAAATTGGATGATAAAGTAGTAAAATGTATTTTTGTTGGATACTGTTCTGAAAGTAAAGGCTATCGTCTATAGCATCCACAGACTAAATGCATTCAGGTTAGCTGTGATGTTGTTTTTGTGGAAGATGCTATTCAACCATTGCTTTCATGTACTAAGCAGACATTTGTTAGCTCTAAAGACATGTATTATACTTTGTTGCCTCTTTTTACAGGTGGATAGTCTACTACTAATCCTAATGAGGCAACTTCTCATCCTTTGCAAGTTTCATGTGATGATGCAGATCATACCATTTCTAATGCAGATTTACATGATGCACTTGTTAATGAGAGAGCTGATATTGAGGAGGCAAAAACTATGCCAAAATGGCTGGTGCAGACTTTGTGTGATAGCAAATTAGATGCACCTCTGCCATATTGTACTCGATCAAGCTCTCATAGTGCCTCTTTTTCATCAGATTGCTATGATATGGCTGCATCTAGTCTTTGTGATGAGATAGAGCCTGTTTCATTTGATGTAGCACAAAATTTAGAAAATTGGAAGGCTGCTATGTAATCTGAATATGATGCTATAATGAAGAATGGTATTTGGTCTTTATGAGACTTGCCTCCTGGCAAGAAGGCCATTGGCACTAAGTGGGTATACAAGCTGAAGTGTAAACCTAATGGTACACTTGACAGGTATAAGGCTAGGCTTGTTGCAAAGGGTTATGCATAGGAAAGAGGCATTGATTTTGATGAAACCTTTGCTCCTACTTGCCTAATGACTACTGTTCGTAGGATCTCTGCACTTGCAGCACATCATGGTTGGAATGTACATCAGTTGGAGATTAAAACAGCATTTCTGAATGGTGACTTGCATGAAGAAGTGTATGTTTTTCGTGGCTTTGTGTTGAAAGGGCATGAAAACCAGGTGTGCAAGTTAAAGAAGGCATTATATGGTTTAAAGTAAGCACTATGTGCTTGGTATTAAAAGATACATGCCTATTTGATTGCACATGGTTTTGAGAATAGTCTACCTGAAAGCACCTTATATGTCAAGCATGTTAATGATGTACTTCTGATCATTATAGTGTATGTTAATGCATGCTGCTCACTAGTCCTCATGAGAAGCATATTGGTGATTTCAAGTCTGATTTACATGCCTCATTTGAGATGTCTGATTTGGGGCATTTGCATCATTATTTGGGCATTCAATTTATGCATGTTTGATGGTGGAATGGGTTCGTGTCGAAATATATTGACACATTATTGCGGCATTTTGGCCTTGATGACTGTAAACCTATTGCTACTCCTATGGAGACAGGTTTATGACTGAGTCTTCATGATGTTGGAGATGCATGTGATGTTGTTCTCTATCAGCAGGTTGTTGGATGCTTGATTTACTTATGCATTACTCGGGTCGATATTTAGTTTTGTTGTCTCACAGATGAGCAGGTTTATGCATTGCACAGGAGTCAAGCATTGGCAGGCGGTTAAGTGCATCTTTCGCTACTTCAGTGGTACTTGGCTACTTGGGTTGTTTTATCTCAAGGGGGGATCACTACCGCCAGATTTGCATGCTTTTTTTGACTCTGATTGGGTTGGTTGTTATGACACTCGTGTGTCCACTAGTGGCTTTTGCGTCATGCTTGGTATCTCATGTATATCTTGGTTGAGCAAGAAGAAGCCTACTGTGGCCACTTCGAGTTGTGAGGCTAAGTATAGGGAAGCTTTCAGAGTGATTGTTGAGTGTGTGTGGCTCAGATGCCTTATGGCTGATTTGGGTGTTAATCACTCTTTTGCCACCACCACCTTCACTGACAGTCAAAGCGCATTGGCATATTGCGAGGAACCCTGTGTTCCATGCTTGCACTAAGCACATTGAGGTGCATTATCATTATGTCAGGTAGACGTTCTCTGCTAGGGAGATCAGCTTGGCATATGTGCCCATGCAGGAGAACATTGCAGACCTTTTCACAAAGGCTCTACCTAGGAAGAAGTTTGAAGCTTTCCGCAAAGCTTTGGGCTTACTTCCTTTTGTGGAGTGATTTGCCAGCTCCTTATTCACTGCATCACTCCTAGGGGGGATTTGTTGGTAGTGGTGTGTGAACACACTAGGACCATCAGGGCACTTTTTTTCCTCTTCAGGAGGGTTTTTCCCCGGCTTGTATATAGGCCTATTGCCCTAACGGGCTAGTTATCTTTGTAAATTCTAGTGTTAATACATTCCGTATTGTGTGTTGTGCTCCAAGTTTCTTCTACTTCCTTGCGGTGTTCGTGTGCTTCCTCAAACGTCTAACTCCAACAAACCCATCCTATCACATTGGAGATAAAGTATGGTTACTCAAAAATATTTTGTAGACTTCAACGCCTTGTACAAAGCTAAACCATCAAAGATCTTCTCTATTCACCATCTTCTTCAAGAATAATCGAGTCAATTTCAAGCTCTAGTTACAAAGTACCATGAGACTACATCCAGTTTTCCATGTATCCATATTAGAACCATATTAGATTTTACAATTGAGAGCGGAGCGATCTAGTCCCTCACCATGTATCAAGATTGATGATCATGAAGAATTTGAAGTCGAGCATATCCTATATTTGAGAATATCTTGAGGAATATTAGATACCTTGTTAATTGAAAAGGATATGACATCAGCGATCCAACTTGGGAATCTGTAGACAACTTTAACAAAGCACCAATCAAGGTTCCAAAATTTCATAAGAAAACTCCAAAGAATTCAAGACTAGAGAACATAACAGCTCCTTGTGGAACTTGTCGCTTGAGGAGGCGGTGATGTCATGGACAAAGGAAACCATCCTAAACCTTGAATACCATGTGAATTTCTATATCTCATGATTGGTTCAAAATATGAAGAAACTAATCCTTCCATTGTGTCTAGAACATGCCAAAACCTAAGATTGAATGTCTCCTTGCTTGATTTTGATATCCAGACATCATGTTTTGAATTGATGACATCATTGATGCCATCATCAATTCATAACCATCATTGACGAACTGCCCTTGCAAGCCTTTATAAGAAGGGGTTGGTCACATACATACTCAATCTTGCCAATACCAGTCTTGGGAGCTCACAAAGTTATGATCATCAATTACTCTCCAAGTTCTAGTTCGAGTTCTAATCTTGTCCTTTGTTCTAGTCTTCTCTTGTCTGTATCTTGGACATTTTTTCTTTTCCTATTGTAATCTTGTAGTAGGACATCCTATCAAGTTATTTCTTGTATTTAATTCATCTACTTGAAGGGAGCTCTTGTGATCCAAATATCTTGCTTCATACCTATGGTCCTAGGTTGTGGGATCTCTTATATCGTCTCTAGTATAGTTATCCATACCTATCGGTCTCGGTAGGACGTCTTGTATCAGTTATATATTCATGTATTATTTTCCCTAGGTGATCTTATAATCAAAAGTGTAATTCCAAAATCTTTTCTAGTCTAGTCAGAGGGCACAATCTATAACCTTGATTTAGGTATTGTTGAACAATACTTGCTTGTGATGATCAGTGATGGCTTTTACTAAATGGATTTTATTCAAAGGCTAGGTAAAAATGTTACATTTGACAAGGCTTTGTATTCTCCTTGTTTAATGTTAATCTAGATTTCACATTTTCCTTTGATCATGAGACCCTTTTCCTTCCCTAGATAGACTTCTCTTTTGTGTTCTTATCGCTCTTGAAAGGATTCCCAATCCATGCATGTGGCAAGTAGCCCTATTATAGAATATCCACTCTTGGGAGAAGCTTGAAGTGATCAAGGCATTTCCTTGAGATGAGATGAAGATGTCTTTTCTACAATAGTGTGAAGTTTGTGTGGAAGATTTGAAATTGTTTTTAGTTCTAGATGCCTTGGAGCTATTCTTCTTCTTACAATACTTACATGTGAACTCCTTGTTAGAAGAATTATTTTATGCTTGCTTAAGAGTATTTCTAGATTGATTATAACGGTGCTTAGATTTGTTAAAGGAACCCTTGTCTTTTATCATCGTTCCTTGAGATCAACAAGACTTTGCACGTGATTCATGGAGAAGCAATAGTCTTTGTGCCCCTTTCTAAGTCAATACTTGACCTCTAACATAGAGGTTCTTGACAAATGTTTCATGTGACTTTGGGAGGTTGTTGAGAAGCTTGATGGCCACCTCTTAACTAGAAACTTGTGTTACATAAGGCAAGCTTGTGACGATAGTGCTCAAAAGTCATAATTGTTAGATATACTTAAATACTCAACCCTCAAGTGACCACACATGATCCCATTATGAGAACCCACCACCGTGAGAGCCCAGCCATTTATGGAACCTTAACTTCAAAGTTACATGAGGTCTATGTGTGACCATTCATGGTAATAAATGATCTTTTTAAGGGTATACATTAGGTTAGGTAGGGTATAGACTTGTAGACCATTGGGTTGCCATTCAAGATGAGAATAAAAGCCTTGTGGCATTGCCGCATTTCCAGATAGAGTCTTAATGTGGAGAGTGTAGAGGGAGGCATGTCCTCTTCATTGAGCTCCGAGGGACCTATCTCCCCAGTCCATAGGATCGAGACTATAGAACTTTTATTCATGGAAGCATTCTTGGATTATATATTTTGCTGACTATTTTGTCTCTCTTGACTATGTTTTTCTATACTGAATCCATTGTAAAAATTATATAAGCATGGCCCATCTATATCTCTACATAGCATTGTGCACTCATAAGCTCTTCATCTATATTTCTTCTACTCACCATCTAAGCTCCATATTTGGATCATACGCCTGGATAGCACCATCTTTGTAGTTGTGTTACTCTTGGTGATTTAAGAACTTGAGTTCTCTATGTATCAATCTGTATTTTTTCTCAAATTGTTTTGGTCTCTATTCTATTGTGCTATTATTTCTTATAGCAATATAGTCCTAGGAACTTATTTAGAGGTTATGGAACTTGGTTCTAGGGAAAAAAAAATAGATGCATTTTTATCTTTACACAAGTCTTTAAGGGTTGTGCAAATTTCATGACATGTTTTGCAAGAGGAAATATGAACCTTGGTTAACATATCACATGCTAACAAGACTTTCCCTAGGACACGTTTATCTTTAACAATTCATATCTTCCATGCATCTCGTCACTAGCCTTATCACATTCAAGATCGATGGCATCTACAAATTCATATAAGAAGTTTTTATACAACTAGGCCATGAGAATATACTTCCATAAGTTATAATTACTGCGTTCAAATGATCTTCTTTAAGCTTGAACATTGTCTTAAAAGATGATAAATACAACATACTTGAGAAATTCGATTGGAAAGTATATACATCTTATAGCCCTTGTAGAAGTAAATAGAACTTCAACAAATCACACACCACTCTTGAGAAATAGTTCAAGGTGATGCCAAATAACATGTGCTTAAGAGTAGCCCAATTGGACACTTTAAGACCCTTGGGTAGATTTATTAGCCTACCCAATTACACACACACGCACTCTTTCTTATATTGCTTGAGTTACAATGATAAAGGACTAAGTGTCATGTGAGTACTACATTATGCCATCTGACCAGGCTATACAAGATTCTAGAATAATACTAATGATTACAAGATCATCTACATAGGAAAAATAATATAACAATATGAAATCGATACAAGAATTCCCACAACCTGAGATTGATAAGTATGGATAATTAGACATATAAGGGATCCCACAATCAAAATTATAGATATAAAATAATAGATATGGCTTATAAGAACTCCGTTGAGGGAGATGGAGTAGGTACAAGAAAGAACTAGATCAGATCACATACTACAAGATTACAAGAGGACAACACGGATGCCCACAATACTAGACTATACAGAAGTAGAACAAGAAACAAGACTAGAACTTGAACTAGAACTTGGAGAGTCCTTACCTGGAGATCACGACTCCCTAGGCTCCCAAGATTGACATTGGCAATACTGAGGATATGCGTGGTCAAGCCCACCTTATATAGGATTTCAAGGGTGGTTAGGAATTGATGATATCATCAATGATATCATGAATCTAGATAACAAAATCAAACAAGTAGACGGTGGATCTTAGGATTTTTGCATCTTTTGGACATGATGGTAGCATTAGTTTCCAAATTATGAACTAATCATAAGATATAGGAATTCACATGAAATCTAAGATTTAGAATGCTTTCTTTTGCATCCATGACATCACCTCCTCCTCAAGCAATGAGTTCCACAAGGATTGGCCATGTGACCTCAAACTATTCTTCAACTTGAAACTTCATAGCTCTTGGTCTTTGCAAAGTTCTTGATATGTAGTACTGGAACATGATGATGATGGATACGCATGATAAATTGGAAACGTTTTTTTATTATATCTAGGTGTTGAATCAACAACATGATTCTCATGATAGGATGTATTCATGTTTTGGATCTAACGATGACTCCTTTGATATGGGATTTTGATATGGAAGTTCTAATCCGAACTTGTTTCTTATTCTTAGGACATTTGAATACCATATGATCATGGTCTCCACAATAAAAGCATAATCCATTATCTTTCCCATGCTTTTTTTCCCTTGGTGTAAGCCTTCCAACCTTGAACTTCTTCACAACAGAGATCCTTCAAACTTCTAGTGCTACATTGTGGTGTTTCCAAGATCTTTGATGGAGAGACTTAAGTAGGCACACCTCCTTGATTGAACGTTCACTTCTTCTTGTCATTCACCTTCTTGTTACCTTCATAGTTTTTATGATCTATATCATTTTCAATGATTTCATGAGCTTCAAAGATTGTTGATTGAAATTCTTGAAGAACAGTGTCTTGATTGTTCAACACTTTTAACCCTTAGCCTTGGCTTTCTTTGATTGATTACATCATCCAAGGTATCTCCTTGTGTCATGGATAGCAAGATAAACTTCATTTAATCTTTGATGCCACTTTGAAATGGATTAATTAGGTATTGTTCTTGATATGTAGATCCATGAAACAATATCTTGAAATTCGAGGAATAGTTTGAAACTAATCGATCATCTTGTTGTCAAAATCTTATCAGCTTATGGAAATGTCATATCAAGTCCTTGATGGTAGACCGAATCCCTTTGCACAGGGAATCCATGGAGCTTGATCTTGATTGAGGTAGTCTTGCCAAAATGTCAAGAAAGCACAAGTGTGACCTCTGACTAGACTTGATAACATTTTGGAATTATACTTCTCATTACAAGATCATCCACATAGAGAAAATAATACAACAATATGGAACTAATACGAGAAGTCCCACAACCGAGAATCGATAGGTATGGATAACTGGACTAGACACGATACAAAAGATCCCACAACCAGGGATTGTAGGTATGAAATAAAATATCTAGGTTACAAGGACTCCATTGAGGGAGATGAACTAGGTACAAAAAAGAATTGGAAAACATCTTATATTACAAGATTACAAGAGGATAAGATGGGTTGTCCTCAATACTAGACTAAACAATATTGGAACAAGGAAGAAGACTAGAACTCGAACTGGAACTTGGAAAGTACATACTTGGATATCCCGTCTCCTTAAGCTCCAAAGATCCGCATTTGCAAGACTACGGATATGAGTCTACAAGCCCTCCTTATATAGGTTTTCAAGGGTAGCTAAGAATTAAGGATGTCATCAATTATGTACACAACCATGCTAAAAGAACTTCCAATTATTCTTACGCAATATGATTTAAAAACAATAATATTATGGAAATGTCAATGTCCAAAGTGTGAGTGTGCATATTGTTTAAAGGAGAAAGTAATTGAATTCATGTTTTCTTTAAGGAAGTTTGATCAAAGCCTAATCTCCCCACGCTTGAATATAATGAAAGAAAAATTCTACAAGGTAAGTTCATAGTACTCATGGGGCCTTCCTATCCCACAAAGCAAGGTTTAGACTATCGAAACATAATAAGGAAAGGGTTGCTTGAAGATTGTTAAATGATATAACCATGAATCCACAAGCACGGTTAAAGATGTATGAATTCCACTAGTGCACTCCGACAAGACGAGGTAAAGGGATCCACAAAAAGAAATATGTGCAAGATTGGCTCTCTCTTTTTCATGAATCCACATAAATCTTAGTCTAGACCCAAGATCTAAGTAGAGGACAACAATAGTGGATGATAGAATGTTACATAATAAAATCGCAAAGGATTATGAGCCATTGCAACAACATGAACGAGGATGTGGAGTGTTGATTGTGGCTCTGTGCATCTCTGCTGCTCGAGATGTGTATCAAGGGATTCTCTCGCTCTTTCCCTCTATACTTAGAGTGTGCGATGAGAATTGTGCAAAATATCTCGCTCCAAAATTGCCTTCTAAGTTCGACCTTGAACAACGCAATCTAGATTACCTAGGTTCTATTGTAAAAAAAAATCTCTCTTTATGATGAATGCAATACAAGAAAACATCCTTTAGAATCACTATCGAAGCGGCCAGAAAACAAGTGTAGAGAAATAGTGTTGCTCAATTATTGAAACTAAGAATACAATGGATAGGTTATAATTGCTCTCTTCTTGGAAAGAGCAAAGTGATATGGCCTTGATCAAAGGAAAATGAGGATCAAAGGCAATATGAGTAAGGCTTATAAATTACGGAGTTTTTTTAAATAAGAAGGATGTTCGGTTGGAGCATAGTCTTCCTTGCTTGCATTAATTTTATTAAAATAAAAGAACAATTTTATATTGAAGGGGTGTAGTGCCCTTGCGATCCTCTATATCCGACAAAGCAAGGGTATATCCCACAAAGCAAGGGTACCACTACCCGAAGGCGCAACAATACTGACTGCCAAGAATCGGTATGAAACCTAAGTTTTAGAGGGAACTACAAAGAAAGCTCAAAAATTCATAGATAGTTTTTGCAAAAGATGGATCTGCACTCATGAAATAGGAGAGACCACAAACCACCAAGATGAAAGTGTGCACCAATACACACTAAAAACTAAACAAAATGCAAGCAGCTCACTATAAAAATGTGAAATGCACTATGAATTCCACAAAAGTTTTTCTTAACATTTAAAAATCTTGAGATTGACCACCAACGCCTTGAAAGAAGCCATCAAAATGGAGAAGGGCCTTAGAAACGTCACCAAGTGCTGTAACACAAAAAGGGGGGAGGAAGGGGGAGCGTGAAGAAATGGGGGTAAGAGAATGAAAAAATGGATGAAATAGGTGGGTAAGATGATGGGCAAATGGGCAATTTGAGTTACCCAAAATGCTCTACCAGTATGAACTTGATTGTTGAAGGTTCCTGTCTATGAGAAGGAAGCACTTTCACCTCCACTTAATGCTCTCATACCATGTAGACAATACATATGTGGAAGCAAATCAAAATGAATGTACTCAAAAAGTGAAAAAAGTGTGAGAATCAAAGTGAGTGGAGCATGAAATCAAAAAACTCACATGGATTAGAGTGAGCTTGTCAAGAGCATGAAGTAGATTCTCCAAACTTCTAACCAAGCACAAAGTGGGGGACAAGTTGTGCTTATATAGAGTTGTCGAAGGCTCTTCAAAGTACATCACATGTGGGCTAATTCTCTGCGAAGGAGAGTCATTACAAGGTAGCAGCAAATGAGAACCCAAATACAACCAAATGAATATGAAATGGAGTGTTTCCTAAAACAGAGATGCACTCATAAAAATACACATGGTCAATCCATACCTCGCATTGAAACAACTCTATTCCTCTCCGACTACACTCATAATACGATTAGCATTTTTCTTGGCCATCACCCACCTCAAGCATAATCTCATACTCACCCAATCTCACCCAATACATCTACTCCCATTCCACTTCCCATCCCACCCACAGCATCCACATTTTCAAATGCCTTCGTTGCATTCAATGCAATTTCCGACTTCACACCCTCCACTACTCGATGCACACAATAAGTACCGCTTACACAAGCTCATCCTACTCACACTCCAATCACCCCCACCTACGTCAATCCAATGAAGTTCGATCGTAGGCGCACACCACTTCTGAAAATCTCTTTTCCTATATCAACAAGCTCTTCAAATTCCTATAATAAGTTTGACTACCTCCGACCATCCCACTTTTCCTTTTAAGTGCTTCTTGTTGTTATTTGTTGGCAAGAGGATAATCCTACTTGGATTGGTTAGGGTGCTTGTTGGGCTTATTGAACCTAAGTGTTGTTTAGCGAGCTCCCAAAGCTTGTTGTAAGCCCCTAGTTGCTAATAGAGTTGAAGTGTCTAATAATTTTGTATTTGCCCTTTTAAGAATTTATTTTTATTTCATGGCATAATTAGGTAAGGCATCCCAAGAGCAATGCATTTTGCATTCCGTACACCTACTCACGTATTCATCTACAAAAGCCAACAAATCTTCCTATATGGACCACCAAAACAAGCACCACCACCACCACCTAATGGACCACCTAATGGACCACCAAATGAACCACCAAGACCTCCACCCAATGCTCTGATACCATGTAGACATTACACATGTGGAAGCAAATTGAAATGAATGTACTCAAAAAGTGAAAAAAGTGTGAGAATCAAAGTGAGTGGACCATGAAATCGAAAAACTCACATGGATTAGAGTGAGCTTGTCAAGAGCATGAAGTAGATTCTCCAAACTTCTAACCAAGCACAAAGTGGGGGACAAGTCGTGCTTATATAGAGTTGTCAGCGGCTCTTCAAAGTACATCACATGTGGACTAATTCTCTTCCAACAGAATCATTACAAGGTAGAAGCAAATGAGAACCCAAATACAACAAAATAAATATGAAATGGAGTGTTTCCTAAAACAAAGATGCACTCATAAAAATACACGTTGTCAATCCATACCTCGCATTGAAACAACTCTATTCCTCTCCCACTACACTCATAATACAATTACCATTTTTCTTGGCCATCACCCACCTCAAGCGTAATCTCATACTCACCCACTCCCACCCAATGCATCTACTCCCATTCCACTTCCCATCCCACACATGGCATCTACATTTTCAAATGCCTTCATTGCATTTAATCCAATTCCCGACTTCACACCATCGTCCACTACTCGATGCACACAATAAGTACCACTTGCACAAGCTCATCCTACTCACACTCCAATCACCCCCACTTACGTCAATCCAACCAAGTTTGATCGTAGGTGCACACCACATTTGAAAATCTCTTTTCCCATATCAAGAAGCTCTTCAAATTCCTATAATAAGTTTGACTACGTCCGGCCATCCCACTTTCCCTTTTAAGTGCTTCTTGTTATTTGTTGGCAAGAGGATAATCCTAGTTGGATTGGTTAAGGGGCTTGTAGGGATTATTGGACCTAAGTGTTGTTTAGTGAGCTCCCAAAGCTTGTTGTAAGCCCCTAGTTGCTAATAGAGTTGAAGTGTCTTATAATTTTGTATTCATCCTTGTAAGTATTTATTGTTATTTCGTAGCATAAGTTAGGTAAGGCATCCTAAGAGCAATGCATTTTGCATTCCCTATAGCTAGTCACTAATTCTTCATCTATAAACGCCAACAAATCTCCCTATAAATCAACGACATATAATCACAATGAAAAGCTACTTTAAGATAAATGAGAAGACAACATAACTACTGAGCCTCATCCAAAGAGGCCAATTTATGTGTTGAATTTTGTTATGAATGAAAGGTTTTTCAAAGCCTACAAAACTCCATTCGCAACTATTGTACTCAAATATGTTAGACGAATTCAAACTCACATTACTTGCTACAAACAAATAATTATTGAGGGCGACTATAGTAATTTCCTTTATTCACCTAAATTTATTACCATCGCTCCATTTTCCTCGTGTTCACTTCAAACATATTGTTCTATAATTCTAATTCAAATTGCATTAATAATATATTAATCACTATTATAAAACATGGGTCAATAGTTGAAGCAAACATCTTATACAATGGGCCTATACTTGCAATTAAAGATCATCTCCCTCATCATATGGATATTGATTGTTGACTCTAGCTTAATAGTGTCCTTTGGTTAACTCATATCAATCTTCATTCCACAAATCAAACCTCTTGAGCGGCCCACTATATCGCTATCTTTTTGTTAGAACGAAAGCAAGTTCTTGCAATGAATCAAACTTCTCTATGTTATAACAATTTCAATACATGGTTTTCATGATTTTCGAAAAAATGTTCTATAACTAAACCCATATCTCCTATTGTGCGCGAATATCACAAACATTTTGTCAATCCATCGTACTTTAGCCATCTCTCCGCTTATCATTATGTCACATTCCCTTTGTCAAGGCATAGTATTTTTGTAGAGAATCAGAAATTATTTTACATTATTTTTCTATAGGAGGCTAGCTTATACTGATGACCCTCTACATCCAAGAACAATCTATCATTTGCATGTCATTAAAATTTAGAGACTAAAGAACTTCTGTAAAGAATACGCAATCATTTTGCATTGCTATTATTATAAGGGGATACCTTATATCGATGACCCTCTTACACACAATGACAATCTTTCCTCTACAGGTAAATGAAATATCCAGAGTGAAGAGCATTTGTAAAGAATAAACAATTATTTTGCATTAACATCTTTATAAGGAGCTAGCTTATATTGATTACACTCTACACCCAAGGACAATCTTCACTCGATATGTCCCCAAAATACAGACTGACGTTCAATGCAAAATAATTTTCTATTCCCATCTAAAGTGCTTACTTCAAGACCCGCATGAAAGCCTAATCACATTTGTAGCAAGTCAAAAAGATTCACCTTATGAAAAGTGACAACTTGGCTATATAATACATACGGTTAAATTTCTTCCCTTCGAGATGGTGGTAAACACACTACAAAGCAAGCCTTCCTTGAAATTTATATAATTAAATAATTCACTTTGTTCTTATTGAAATAACACTGGGGGTTTCGAAGCTAGAAAGGTCCAACGTCCTACTCGCACTTGCTTAATAAGATAAAACTAATTGGTTAAAAACTTAGATGACACCTCGAATTCCAATACTCTCTCAGTAGATATGAAATACTAATTCTTCCCCTCTTCTTCTTCTTCTTATTCTTATTCTTCTTCTGTGTATGTCCTGCATATGGATGTGGTTGGTTGGTCGGGATTAAGCTTCCAATATGACTTTTCTTTTTCCCAAAATGTTTGATTCTCGTTCTGTGTGCATCAATTTGGGATTGATTCAATCAAATACGTTTCCATATGCATCAAAACAATTCAAAAGTCAAGAATTGATTCAAATAATGAGTTACACTTGCAATTATTTAGGTGAATCTTACAAGGCAACATTCACTAAAAACTTGCAATGCATCCACAAAATCGGTAGGGAACACAATACTTCCAGTGAAAATAATTGTATTTGTCACATTGCAATGTGATACAAAAAAGAAACGTGAACGAAATGTGGCTCCAGAAAATGGCTGGGACCAATGTAAATGAAAATCGAAACTTGGACTACACATCAAAAGGGAAGCTGAGAATGTGATTCGATTCTTGTCCCAAAATGCCTATGAAATTGATCGCACTTGTTTACGAGCTCTACATCATGGCGAGGAAGTTCGTTTATCAGGAATGTCTCTAGTTCACTTGCTGCACTTTTGCCTGAAACTTGTACGTATACAAAGGTCACCTTCTTGAGACCTGGCCTTGATCGGTGTGCCTTAATCCTTCCACTTATGTTATCGGTCTGCTCGAAAAAAGAACAAAATATTCAGTTTTCGTGTGTGCTGAGGGGTGGGGCCGTTTGTGCGTTGCGCGTCCCTGTGAGAGAAAGAGATGGTTTCACTTAAGTGATACGTTCGTATGGCATACCTGTCCGACATAGAATCTACCATCTGGGCGAGCCATGAGATAAACACATGAGCATCCTGTCACCCCAGGAGGTGGTTGCTTGCGGCCACTTATGGTTGTGAAAACAAGCTCTGAATCTCCATGCATCTCGTTGCTAGAAAAGCGCTTATAGATTTCAGAAACCTTTTGCCTGCATAATTCTTCAAATATCTGTGATTCCCTGTTACTTTCTCTGCTGCTAGCTCCTGCCAGATTAATCATACTTGTGGTCACAACAAGTAGAAGAAATGTAGAAATCAAAATAAGAACAGGAAAAATTTTCTTAATGTGCCAAAGAAAACAGCTAATCCTACCCTGAGAAAAGTCTAAAAGTTCGTCCTGCACGTTCCTTGTTTGAGAAATGCTACCCGACTCTGCAGCTTGTTCATTGTCTTTATGATTAAACGGATCTTTCGTTTCATTTTGCGTGCTTAAGCTATTGCTTGAAGAATCGGTGCACGCTAAGCACCCAGAAAGAGGCCTTGTATCATGAATTACAGTTGCTTGTGCAAAATATTTCTTATAAAGTTCCCCTGCTCTTTCTATCACTGTCTCTTGAACACCTTGAGATCTTGCAGTCTCAAATGCCAGACTTTCCCTGCACCACCCATCCTTCATCTTCCATGTAGGCTTCAGTATTCCATCAACATTGACTGTGCCCATGGCCTTAAAAACAAGCCTCCTAACATTTAGCTGCATGTCTAGCAAACCATGAAGATGCGTTGAAAGTATACCCATGCAGCCTATGGAATCCAGATACTCAATCACACTTGCAGCAAGTGCAGTTCCTTTCTGAACCTCTGTGCCTCGGCAGACCTCGTCAATCAGTACCAAGCTTCTATTGTCTGCTTCACATAGGACTGATCGCAATTGGGACATCTCCATCTGTGAAAAAAAAAAACCTATAAATACTGCCCGCAATAGTTTAAAATGATCACGAATTACAGTTGCACGAACGATTAAAAAAAGATATATATATATATATATATATATATATATATATATATATATATATATATATATATATATATATATATATATATATATATATATATATATATATATATATATATATATATATATATATATATATATATATATATACGTTTACCTACCTGGAACGAACTCTGCCCATCTGCTGGGCTGTCCTGGGGCATCATTCTCAACATCAAAGAATCGAATCTTGGGATATTAGCTGATGCCGCTGGAACCATTAATCCACACATCCCAAGTAGTGCAGCTGCACAAATGGACCTCAGCAAACTGGATTTGCCACCTCCATTGGGTCCAGTAAGAAGAATCATTGAGCTCATATTAACAGTATTACAGATCACTGTGTTGTGTGCTGAATCCAACCAATATGGCATCAAGTCCTTAAGAATCAACTCATTTTCCATGCCTGGATCCTTATAGTTGTTTATGTCCTCAGAGTGAGTGTCAGGCTACAATATCACCACTTAACTCAGTCCTGATTTTTCAGATCTAAAAATTTAATATTTCAAACCAAACATGCTAAACGCACATAAGAAAATAGATGGCATGCAGCCCTTCCGCGTAGTGAAACATTGCAACATTTCTGTCGGTCAAGACTTGGTGATAATATTTGACTCTTCGCCATTTGAATGTTACACGAGTTGTGATGAACACATTGTAAAGCTCGAAACATAACATGAATGCATTCGCGACACGCTTCATTTCAAAGTTTTCTGCTTTTTTAAATTATGCTTGCTAGCAATATCGTCGTTTCAAATCTCTATTCATTGATCATTGATGCACGGAAAGAGAAATAAATGAAACGGTATATTAACCTACTCAGCAGCCAAAGTGACTAACGAGACAAAGTTACAAACTCGTGGATCCGATACATTGTCTGTGATGAAAAAAAATTAAAAGTTGGACAAATAAAAGTTGATCATTTTACTAGATCGTACAAGTGGATGTATTATACACACGAATCAACTAAATAATCTAGAGAGGAGACCAAAAACCCTTGAGTCCTCTCCTTAAGTCTCAAGACCTTACCCTTTGGGGGTCTAAAACTCTCCTCTTTTTCCTTAGGAGGGTAGGTCCTAGGAGGTTAGGAGCAGCCATTATGGCCTCTTCTTTAAGTACATACAAGAGAAAGAAGGTTATCACTTGTAGTTGTTCAATGTTCTCTTCCATATAAGTGAGAGTTTGATTAGTGATAACTTATAAGTCATTGTTCAATCTTTATCTATAGTGCCACAGGTTATGATGCAGCTGCACACCACATATTGTGTATATTTCACTTAAAAAGACTTGTTGCACACGACATGTTGTGTATATTTCACTTTAAAAGACTTATTTTTTCTATTTTCTTGTTTATTTGTGTTCTTATGAGCTACGAAAATAACTATAAATAGTATCTATTTAAAATTGACCTTGAAATCAGCATATTTTGAGTGCTGTCTCGGATTGGCGTCCTCGGGACAGTCCAAGTCCCGTCCCCGACCTTGGGACTTCATCATTCTATGACACACACACGTGCATGAACGCATGCACACACACACACACATGCACATGCGTCAAAGTAACAAGGGGACGCGTCCCCGGGTCCTAGGGACGCCGGGACGCCGTCCCCAAGCTTGAAGGAGACGGGACGCCATGCAGGGACGGGGGACGTCCCGGAGAGCATATGTGAAACAGGGTAGCGTCCCAGGAACGCGTCCCGGGGACGGGGGACGGTGACAGATGCAATCGGGGACGGCAGTCGATCGGCAGGCAAATTTGGAGGGAAATTTTTTAACTTTGAAAATTGAATTTCGGCTCCGATTTTTGAACGTTTAGTTTTGCGCCTTTTTGGAGGGCTTCTAGAGTGTTCTTAGGCCCCATACACAAACATAAATACCCCCCCATTTCAGCTCTTCCATGCCATAAGCTCACTTAGAGCCTTCATTAGTTCATTGCAAGCATCTTGTGTGTGTGAACTTTGAAGGCTTGAGTCATCTTCATCCCTTGCATATTCAAGGGCTGATCTCTATCTCCTCATAGTACTCTCCTCATATGATGATGATGTACAATCTATTTTTTGACATGATGAAATACATGAGACTTGTCACTTATCACTTGTAACTTTGTAAGTTTCAACTCTTGGAGTACCATTTAACTACTAACTTTGAACGTTCAAGTTTCAACTGCCCACGACTCAACGTGCTCATCGTTTATACTTAAAAAACACTTTTCTTCTATGTTTTTCTTATTATTGGTCATTTCACATGTTGAGGAATTGTTTGTACATAAGTTTCATCTCATTATTTTGAAAAAATCAGCGTTTCTTTGGTGCCGTCCCGGGGACACGTCCCCGGGACACCCTAGGCTCCGTCCCCGTCCCGGGGACACCACCGTCCCCGGGACCCGTCCCCGTCCCCTGGTGACTTTGACATGCGTACACATGCCCATGTGCACACACACACACACACACACACACACACACACACACACACACACACACATACCCCCTCCGCCCCCAAAAAAAAACCCAAAAAAGAAAAACAACCTTGCAACTACCAGGGATTTTGGTCATTTTCGCAAGGTCTTGACCATGGTGGAGGACCTTAAGGTGATGTAGATTGATGCTTGATTTCCTCTGAAGCTGCATTACTCAAGTGAGGAGTTGTTGAAAGCACTCTTCTTGAGAGGCCTAAAGGATAAGGGGTGGAGGGGCTGCAGAATATGCAAGGCTCAAGGTGGCTCAAGCCTCCACACACAAGGGATGCAAAAGGGAAAGCTGAAACCAAGATGTGTTTTAAGGGCAGCAACGAGGTCTTTCTATGCTTGTGGTGGGCCTTCAAAAGAAGGTTCTAGAGAGTTAAAATGGGCACCAAATACTCCTAAAGCAAAGTGTTCAAACTGGGCTTCAAATGGCAAAAATTGGAAAAACAATTCCGTCATTTTTTTAGCAGGCACCTTAAAATTGGCATCATCACATGCTGCCGTCCAAGGGACAGTACCTTGTGACAGAAAAAAAATCCGAGATGTCCACTATACTAAGTCATTTTCTACGGAGACAGAGCCACACCATCATCACACCATACCTTACACATCAGATGATTTAGTTTTGATTTATCCCAACTTTATTTTTTGTGTTGTCTAAATGACTTTATGTAACTACTTACAATTTAAAAGATACAATATAAAAAACAGTGTTTAACAGTCTCTTTGATGCATTCTCCCTTGAGATATTAATCAACTCATTCAGTTTATTAAGTTTTATTGTGGCACAAGCATTGTTAACCAGTCACTTTGAGTCATGTCTGCTCAAGATTGTTCGCCCAAGAGGTCGAATCTCCATAGATCAGTGACCTAGTGGCCCAACAGAATCAGTATTCATGCATTGACAGAATATTTACACAATCGAAGTATACCCATAATTGTTAAATTATCATTCCTTGAACCCCAGGACAATGCTAAAACTGTATGTTCAGTAAGACGGACCCTTTCTTGAAGAAACAAAAGAAACTGCTAAGATATAGACGTGTTGGATTCAATCATCATCTGAATGTACTCTCTCACACATTGCATTGTTCTAGATGACGCCCTTCTGTATGCACCATGTATGTATGTACATGTATGTTAAACCCATGCACTCAGCATAAACCAATCCGGATTCATACATTCCACGGAGCCTTCTCTACATTTTCATTAGTATCCTTCCTTTACTTATCACCCAATCACACATTCTTCTTACTATGCTTCACAGCCATAAACTGCTCTCTCTGAAGGCTATAAACTATTGCAAATATATTTGCATGCCAATTTAGCTCTTCAAGATTTGTACTATAAAAGAAGCAAAATAAGCTACAAAAGAGGAAAACAATGAAACTTTTGCACCTTAGGGAACCAATGAAAAATGTAGTGGCATAGAAGGGAAAAATGTTGGGAATGCTTACCGTTGCTTCATGTGCGATCATGCTGTCCACCAATTTTGGAAATGTCCAATTTCTACGTCTAGCTTCACTGCATTAATAACAGTGCATTGAAAAGAATAACAATAAGCACAAAGATAGGAAATAGGAACAGCATTCGGTTTGAACCTTAAAAAGAAGTAATCCATATGTCTTATTTTTCTTGAGAATTCAATAACCATATTATAAAATGATGTACAAATTCCACATTAATTTTTACAAGGAAAAAGGAAAAGAGAAGAAAGGGGGGAACGATTTTTCTCTGATGATCATCATAATATGTCTTTCTAATAATAAAAACATCCTGCATGAAGATTGTATAGACACAGAAACACCAACAAAGACCCATTGTCCTGGAAGCACTAAAATATGTAGAAAAAGATAAACACTTACCTGATTCCAAAGATTTTTTCTTTTTAATGGAGGTTCAGCCAAAGCTTACTCCCCCGGACTTCAACTTTGAAATTGAAACCGTACAAGTGAACGGGCATAGTACCCATGGGACCCCCATTATCCCACAAAGGAGGGGTTAGACTGCCCAATTCAAAAGACTGAATGGTAAACTCTCCAAGAGAGTTATGACAAATGGATTAAGATTTTCCTAAACAATACATGCAATCTTACAAGACGGCTTTGCAACCTCAACATTGACGATGCCACGTTCAAGCCTCATAAATGATCCCTAGCATATCATAGCAGATTTGGTGCGTGGCACGCAAATTTTTTGCATTCTTGGCATTCGGTGTCATTTGGTGCTATAAATTTGCTATTACAAGTAATAATTTTGAGGTTCGATTTTGAGTGTTAACCTAGCAACAGACTTTGCCAATTTTGAGAAGTTTGCAAACTTTGCCGATTCACTCATCCTTGCATCTTCCATAGCTTCACACCCTTGCATCTTCCATACATAGCTCAAGCCTCAACCCCATTGACTTCACCTCAGCTTTGGCTCTTCAATTGTTCTCCTCAACCCCACACACACCCGTGACTCATGAGCTCTAGCCTCTCTCAATCCGAGAGTCTATTCAAGATTGCCTACTCCTATTACCTAGTGCAAAAGAGAGAGAAAGAGAGAGAGAGAGAGAGAGAGAGAGAGAGAGAGACCCCAACTAATCACCCAAGAGGCTAAGAGCTTAGAATTTAGGCCTTAGAGGTTAGAGTCCCTTGCAAGTTGCCTCTTGAGTCCTGACTCTTGCCCCACATCTATCATCAAGCCTCCTAGTATTTCACCTTTATGGAGTATCCATACCACTAATAACAATTTGGTGAATACTATCGAATCTGGTTATGGTACTAGGAGATGGATGTGTAAGTATTGTGGTAAGTCCTTTAGTACCACAACTACACATCTTATTTGACATGTATCTGGTCTAAGAGGATTGGACATTGCTCGGTGTACACAAGTCCCACAAGAGGTTGCAGAAATTGTGCTCAAAGAGCATAAGCTTGCTCAAGATGCTAAGGAAGCTCCTCATCGTAAATTCGTTGCAACTTCTTGGGATATACTAGAACAGTTTGAGTCGGAACTCTCCTCAATGTGATGAAAATGAAGAGTTATTCCATTGGAAGAACAATCATCTCAAAGATTCAAAGCATCGCACTCTTCAATTCAATCCTCTTACATATCCATTGGCTTGCAGAAGCAATGCCAAAGAGTAGTTGACATAGAGATAGAGCGTTGCATACTGGAGTGCGACATTCCTTTCAATGTTCGTCGTGGATGCATGGAAGAGAATGGTAAAAGCAATAGTTCAAGTAGGCCCTTCTGATGACTCCCATGGGGTTGATTACAAGTGGTTGTTTGCCTCTATGCTCATAGAAGAGAAAGAGAAAATCGAGAAACTTGTAACGCCCATTAGATTGTGGTAGGAGACATATGGTTGCTCCATTCTATCTAATGGATGGAGTCGCATTCGACATCGCCATATCATAAACATAATGGTCTCTAGTTGTTTGAGCACTTTTTTTATTAGGGCCCATTGTGTCAGAGGCAAAGCTTGAGGATATTGTTGAGGATGCACCAGAGGATCACGGGTTTGAAAAGGTGGTTCCTATTGTGGATTGAGAGTATGACGATGAAGCAAATATCATTCCTAGAGATGATATTTCTCTTTCATCATCAAAGGTGTCCTTTGGCATAGATGATCTAGAGTAGATACGAGATATAAACTCATGAATCATGCCCACTATGATGTATCTGACATTGATATCAGGTATATAACATTGCACATGATGATTCAAACTTCTTGGCATATGTTTATGATTTATCTTTCCATGTATGATCATTGATGTCAGATCTATGATGTATCATGTTCCTTTTTGGATTCATAATTTTTGACATTGGACACTGGATAGTATAGAGGTGATAGTATCATTTCAAACATGTATATGCAATAGGCTATAGCCCATGATGTATCCATATTCCAATATATATATATATGTTTCTGACTTCATATTTATCAAAATTCATAATTTTCTCCCTCAATTATATTTTGTTTTATGCCACATGGTTCAAACTTCATTGATGGATGATGGTTGTAATTTGTTATTAGTAAGTTTTGGTTTTTAACATACATAATACATATGTATATACTATATCTTAGATTCTTATGAATATATATGTATTTATAACAATGCACCTTACCTTCGGATACCCTTTGGTCCTCGCACCTTACACGCACTGAACTAAGTGCACCGAACGCACATTCGCCTTGGAGCATATCCAGCTTGATGAGACGTTGGCTTACGAGATTACGGCCATTTCGAGCCAAGTACAATGGAAGGGGGATTCTAGGGCTGAAGCCCTCCTTGTAGGCCTTCAGTAGATTAGTAGTTTTATGCACAAGGTGACCGCCTTGCGGCTTGCTCGTCTTTAGGAGGTTGTGCGATGCCTTCACGGAGGGGTTACCTCCCTTCAATGTATCCTTGAGCACCACCCTGACTCTCAATGGGCCGACGGCCAGCTGGCCCCGCTTGGGCACGAGGTGCAAGAGGTCAAGGGTCAGCGATCTCTCTTCTTCCACCAGAGGAAGGCTTCTTGTTGGACTCAAGTTGGTGATCCTGTTTGTGGCAAGTTTTCCTTGGCATTCAGGTCGGGGCACGTGCAAGGCGAGATCAAGGAGCTCCGTCGAAATGATGGATTGATGACTATTCAGTCTCGTGAGATGAGCGAGATCGCCATCTAGTTTTGTCGTACCTTGTTACCTGCGGAGGCCTCCTCTGTGAAGACAGAGCATCCTCCAACATGTACGTGGATTTGTGAGTGCGAGATGCGTGCTATACTCCTTGCCCCGTTCTCTCACAAAGAGCTTCTTGATGCCTTTCATGGTTTCGAGAGGGTCACTTGCCTCGTTGAGGATGGATTCTTTCTCGCCTTTTTTATTCACTACTAGGCATCCTCGACGATGGGATCAAACAGCCTTCCGAAAGGTCATGGAGGGTGCTCTCTTCCTCAATAACTCTCAAAGGGTTTGATTTTTTTCATCCCTAAGGATGGAGGGAACTTGGATTATATCCGACATTGGGGTCGGATTACAATTCTCAACTCTGCCTACAAATTCTTGCGAGATTGCAGCTAGTTCTTGAGACATTGATTCACCCAGCTCATACGAGTTTGTCAAGGGTCATGGTATCCTTGCCAACATCTTCATCTTTTGGGAGGTTGTTACCCTGGCTCGGATGCACGATGAGCCACTTGCAGTTATGTTGTTGGACTTTGAGAAAGCCTACAATCGAGTTGACCGGGTTTTTCCACTGGACACTATGCTTTGTATAGGCTCTCCTGGTGGCTGCATCAAGGGTGTTCCTTCCCTTTACCTCTCTACCCATAGCCAGGTTCTTGTGGCAGGGGGTTGGAGGGAGACATTCAGCATTTCGAGATCGGTTAGACAGGGCTGTCCTTTGGCTCCGACCTTGTTCCTTTTCTTTGCCGAGGCGAATGAGTTCCTTTTTATCTCCTAAAGACACTGGGTTACAGGGTATAAGACTCCGTGTAAGAGAGGCCACTTTGCTAGATGCAGAGTTTACCGATCATACTATCATTTACTTGCATGGCCATGAAGCTAAAATGTCCGAATTCCAAGATGCTTTGGATAGGTTTTGTGATGCTTCAAGTGCCAAAATTAATTGGCACATATCATGTGGCTTTCGGATTGCAAGATGTTCTCCCTAGATGGCTCCCTTGTGCCCGGTTTCAACAAATTCAACCTCGCACTGCGGTTCAATACCTCAGGTGCCATATTGGTTTAGAGCTCCTCTTGACTATCCGAAGGAAACTGATGCATTGGAGCATTGCTCGCTAGTCCTTGGTCGGAAGGGTCGTGGTGGCTAATCAAGTACTTCTCGCCACATGTAGTATGTGACCTCCTATTCAATCTTCTCCATCTCCTATATTGGCCAAATTCAACGGCTAATCAGAAACTTCCTTTACTGTGGGGGAAATGGAAGCCCCGCTTTGGCTAAGGTTGCTTGATCAATCATCACCCTTCCCACGGAGCATGGTTACCTTGGGGTTATCGATCCTACTTGACAAGGCTATGCAAGTTTATCATTCGATTGCTTGCTTCCTAGCCCGGAGCTTTGGAAGGATTTTTTTTCGCCACAGACTTGGCATGGTAGCGCATTACCTTGTGATTATCGACCCTACTTGCCAAGGCTCTGGAAGTTTGTCATTCAGAGCTTGCCTCTTGGCTCTGAGCCTTAGAAGGATTTTTTTCGTCACATGCTTGGCATGGTAGGGCTTGCTACTGATAGACCATGGTAGCATGAGGTCAAATGGATCTTTGCCAAGATCCATCTTACATCATGCTAATTTTCGAGGCAGATTCAGAACCGTTTGGCTTGCAATATCTTGAGATCTTTAGAGCACTTGTGGCTTGCTCTTATCGAGCTCTTTCCCTCTTGTGTGGAGGAGAAGCTCCGTCAGGGGCCTTGACCCAGAATCTCTTCTTAGTATCGAGAGAGGATTCATGATTTGCTCCCGTCTTCATGTTTCTTGGGGTGAGTTTGCCAGGGATCCTAGGCATAGAGTGGTCGATTGGCCCGAGTTTAAGGGACTCACATAGGCATAGCAAAAGGACCTATGTATCGGGATGCGTGGGGTGCCTCGAATGATTATGAATATTGAAGCCAATATCCCAAGGGATTGGAGGACTCATATTGATTTCTCCCCCCATTGGCATGGATGGGTGCTTTCACTCAGAATGAGGTTTTGATTGTGGCTCAAGGTTTTACTCATGAAGGGACTCTCTTCTTTGAGATGGTGAGTAGGGTCGGATGATTAGCACTCCTAAGGAGTTCCAAATCATTGCCAATTTCACTTTTCAACACATCATAGTGGTTGATACGTGGTCGCGATTGGCATATTGATCTTAATCCCGACGAGATTCAGACTCATCCCTGTTGGAGTCTCCCTCCCTCCCTCCCTCCCTCCCTCCCCCCCCCCCCCAAGCAGATGGAGATACACCTGACCCCCCAGATTTATATTACAGATTTTTTCAAACCCACAGCCACCCGAGGACCCAGCTCGATGCAGGGTGTCACATTACAGAGAGCAGAGGAGCTTAGAGCGAGACCCCCACTTTAGAGAGCCAGTCTCCACCAGAAAGAGATTCAGGCGATTCACGCACGCCATGACATGGAGATACGGAGACGTCAACAGCGCACCCCTGTCGATCTCGACGTGGAGAGCATTTTGAGGATTGCCACGATGCCTTTCCCACCGATGCATTATATCCTACACCCACTCCAAGCATTTAGACGGTCATGACACCGCCGAACCTCCCCTCCCTATGCATATCAGATTTATATCTCACCTATTGATGAGCATATAGAGTGCATACCCATAACACCCCACACCCTTGATGCCAACTATTATCCACTCCTTCATACCCTGTTTTGTACTCACACTTTATTTTCCTTTTGGGATCACAATGGATTGGATCATACAGATGTATATGTTTTGTCTCATAGGTCGATTTTCGCCTCTAATAGACCTTAAAAAGTCTTTGTTTCTTTCTTTCTCTCACCCATGCAAGTAGCACATCGCCCTGCATGCATGTCGAGAGTACACCAAGCTCGCAAAGAAGGAAAGAAGGCTTCATACAGAGATGGTCATGTCATCATTGATGGCAAGGTCATCCCATAGGGATTCGTGGCCTGTGAGACACTCGAGAAGATACACCTTGCAGTTTGGAACTACAATGGAGATCTATGGACACACCCATAAAGGTTGGAAGAGGTGCGCAGAGACAAAGACATCATTATGCTGACAAAGACACAGGAGAGCCGGAGCCTACCTTGAGTCCACGGGTTCCAATGGGAGTCCACATACAGAGACTATACACGTCAGCACACCACCCACCAGAGCATCTGGAGGAGTTGACATATTCTTCAGAGATGGACTTTAGAGCATGATAAAGATAGTCGCATGTGATTCACAGGCCAGATTTCTTTGGATTCGACTCAAGCTCTCACAAGAAAGGATCATCTTCATAGCATTATGCTACTTTGCTCCTTCTAGCTCGCGCTTCGCTAACATAGATAGAGAGGAGGACTCACCATACACTTGCTTGTCAGAAGAGATTACAGAGTACTCTACATTAGGGGAAGTCTTCCTTATGGGAGACTTCAATGTCAGGACAGACAATGATCAATGTAAGATATTTGACCTAAAAGACCCACAGATACTGCATACCATAGAGGATGAGTCTATGGCTCCAGCTTCAGTTGACTCTACACACACTCACTATGGTGCTCACTTACTCAGACTAGGCTCTTGACATAATCTCGTTATCTATAACGGGATGGATCAGTGGCCTACCTCAGGAGGATTGACATGCATACCACACTCAGTCACAGATGGCGGGGGAAGTATAGTAGATTACGTCATGGGATCCAGAGAGGCCATCCATCTACTTAGCTCATTCACCATCCCACCCATACCCATTGGGGCTGATCACACATACCTCGCGCTCTCCCTCAAGGGCGACACCCCTACATGCACACCCGTAGCACGCATCCCACATACCACCATCCACTTCACACATGAGCTAGCTCACATATATGCAGCTCAAGTCGAGAAGGGTCTTCTCTTGCTTCATCCTGACACTCCACTATCCCTACTCACCTCACAGATAGCATCAGTCCTTCAAACATCAGACATCAGCCATCAGCTCCTTCCCAGACACCATCCATTATGGTCACACACCTCCTCTTGGGACTATGCCACAACATCCATGGTATGATGAGGAATGCAAAGATCTTTACTGTCCACTATGAGTTCAGCGAGCATTGGGAGAGATCACAGAGAGACAAGCGAGGGGACGGATGAAGACTCTCACACGTCGGAAGAGGCAAGCCTTTGAGAAGGCACGGGAGCTTGAGTTATACCATCTTTTTATGAGTATGGACAGTGCTGCAGCATGGCGTACCCTACGGGAGCCACGCACGACCACACCTATTGAAGACCTACACATATGGCATGATTATGCTCAGAGACTATATGAGGTACCTGGGCAGCCTCCCATTACCCAACCACTTGAGCCTCGCCCTACTAGTTCTCTCTTCACAGCAAAGATGGTTGAGAGAGCCATAGAACGACTACGATATGGACGCTCGACAGACCATACGGGATTGCAGAGAGAGCATCTCATATACGTAGCCTCCACTATAGCCCCGTTGATTGCACATGTCTTCAACTGGGCTATAGGGGAGGACTTCCCAGAGGAGTGGACTAGGCACACCATTGTGCCTATCCACAAATATGATGACACCCTAGATCCAGGGAACTACAGGACCATCATGATTGGCCACACCACGGCCAAATTATAAAGTGCCATACTTGGGGTGGAGCTCAGCTCATATGCAGAGACCGGGGGGATACAAGCACAAGGCCAGGCAGGTTTTTGACGAGCTTTCTCTACTATTGATCACATCTTCATTTTGTGTTGCCTCATTGATGGGGCAAAGGTGCAGAAGAAGAGATTATATTGCTCCTTGTGGACTTCCGCAAAGCTTTTGATACAGCGCCACGAGAGAGCCTCTTCCGATGCCTCCAGAGCTTGGGAGTACCATCAGGGATGATTTGGGCCATCTATGCACTCTATGCGCACGTGACTGGGAGGGTACAAGAGGTATGTCTGAGGCCATTGCTAGCACCATCGGTGTTAAGCAAGGCTGTCCACTCTCCCCCACTCTATTTGGTCTCTACATCGATGACATTGAGGACTACATTCTCCAAGCTCAAGGAGAGGGTGCAGACCTCGCAGGTACACATGTTCACATTTTATTATATGCTGATAACATTGTATTGATTTCAAAGTCACCCGAGGGATTACAACACCACCTGGATGCCCTACATGAGTTTTGTACACAGAGGGGCCTGACAGTAACCTTGGCAAGACCAAGGTCATGATCTTCCACACCTCCCCCAGGTTGAGGAATGGAGAAGGATTCAGAGTTGGCGGTGGACAGATTGAGGTGGTCACTTCCTATGTCTACCCCGGAGTCACATTTACAAGCTTGCCTCGCCCCTTCAGCATGAGATAGGAAGCCACCGATAGACTCACACAAGGATATGCCGCTTTAGCCATGTTAGAGCGGAGTTGTCACCAAGCACACTTCCAAGAGCCCCGCACGAAGGGATGGCTATTTGATACACTAGTCAGACCCAGCTACGATGTATGGTGCAATAGTTTGGGCCAGAGGCCTCACAGTCAGCCAGTGGAGTGCAATCGACAGGCCCCACGTACGTATGATCCCGCGACTATTTTGTTGGAAACAGTCGGTGCCGGTGCCACATGACATCATCAGGGCTACAGACAGACTCTCACATAGAGCTTTTGAGGCATCTATACAGATATGAGAGAGCTTGGTACACTCAGGTTAGAGTCTCGTTTGATAGTCATGGACTTGATATAGACAGATTGCCGCTTTTTTAGTATGTCCAAGACTCACCTCACATCCACCTCTCCCATCGTGAGAGGAATGTTGTGCTGAGACAGGATCTCAGGGAGTCTACATTAGTCAGACATGGCACACACCGCACATGGGATCGAGACTATCACACTACCGAGACCAACCTAGATATACTACCGAACGGTTTCATCCAGTGACCACGCTACATGGATACTTAAATGCCTCATAGCTCGAGGGTAGCGATTAGCTGGTTAAGAGTCTCATCACACCGACTTGAGATTGAGACAGGCAGAGCCACACACATTCCCAGAGAGTAGCAGATATGCAGGGTATGCAAAGTAGAGATGGAGGATGAGGAGCACTTTGTATGCAGATGTTGCACATATGATGAGATCAGAGGCAGATATGAGACTTTGTTTACAGGGCAGCCCACCCTCCGAAAGATCATGGACATTGGACTCTAGAGACCAACGACAGCTTCGGCGATTCTTACTAGAGATACAGAGTCACTGAGATTCCCTACTAGAGCCTACTGTACCAACCCATACAGGAGGGAGACAGAGTCAGCTCTCTGACTTCTTTATTCCACAACGTGCAACACCCCTGCCCCCCTCAGCTCACACACCGAGAGGGGTGACGACCAGCGACAGCTTCGGCGATTCTTACTAGAGATACAGAGTCACAGAGATTCCCTACTCCAGCCTACTGTACCAACTCATACAGAAGGGAGACAGAGTAAGCTCACTGACTCTGTCTCCACAACGTGCAACACCCCTGCCCCCCCTCCGCTCACACACCGAGAGGCGTGACTCTTCAACAGGCTCAGACCTCTCGAGCTAGGAGATGACCCCGTGCTATAGGATATTCGGCCCCGAGACTTCACCGACACTAAATTGCGGAGATCCAGGCTCGTGACCATCGTGCCATGGAGGAGAGATGATCCTAGATGATAGCTCATCCTGCTGCAGACATCAAGGTGGCCTTGACTCCACCTCCACCTATGTATCACATCTTACATCTGCCCACTAGCACAGGATGGAGCTAGTTAGTCGTCTCAGATCCATTCTCATGCTTGTTGTACTACACTTTTGCATATAGACTGTCATAGATATCGCACTCCATACACCCCCCACTTTCATGGATATCTCCACATGCATATTACAGAGTTCTATATCAGCTTTACCAGTTTTATCATCACTTTTATCTTTTCCGATTTATAGAAGATACACCCCATGTACATCGATTTGTCTCATAGGCCAAGTTTGTCCTCCTAATAGCAGAGACTGAGGGGCTACGAGCACGAGGCCAAGCAGGTTTTCGACGAGCTTTCTCTACTATTGATCACATCTTCATTCTGCGCTGCCTCATTGATGGGGCAAGGGTGCGGAAGAAGAGGCTATATTGCTGCTTTGTGGACTTCCGCAAAGCTTTTGATACAGTGCCGCGAGAGAGGCTCTTCCAACGCCTCCAGAGCTTGGGAGTACCATCAGGGATGATTTGGGCCATCTATGCACTCTATGAGCAGGTGACTGGGAGGGTACGGTGTCCAGGAGGTATGTCTGAGGCCATTGCTAGCACCATCGGTGTTAAGCAAGGCTGCCCACTCTCTCCCACTCTATTTGGTCTCTACATTGACGAGATTGAGGACTACATTCTCCGAGCTGGAGGAGAGGGTGCAGACCTCGCAGGTACACATGTCCACATTTTATTATATGCCGATGACATTGTCTTGATTTCAGTCACCCGAGGGATTACAGCGCCACCTTGAGGCCCTGGATGACTTTTGTACACAGAGGGGCTTGACAGTAAACCTTGGCAAGACCAAGGTCATGATCTTCCACACCTCCCCCATGGTGAGGAATGGAGCAGGATTCAGAGCTGGTGGTGGACAGATTGAGGTGGTCACTTCCTATGTCTATCTCGGAGTCACATTCACGAGCTTGCCTGGCCCCTTCAGCATGAGACAGGCAGCCACCGATAGACTCACACGCGGATATGCAGCTTTAGCCATGTTAGAGCGGAGATGTCACCAAGCACACTTCCAGGAGCCCCGCACGAAGGGCTGGCTATTTGACACACTGGTCAGACCAGCTATGATGTATGCTGCGACAGTTTAGGCCCCAGGTCTCACAGTCACCCAGTGGAGTGCGATCGAGAGGCCACAGGTACGTATGATCTCGCGATTATTTCGTGGGAAACAGTCGGTGCCACATGACATCATCAGGGCAGAGCTAGCTGCACCACCCATGGCAGTAGAGGCACTATTCCAGACTATCTGCTTTATTCAGAGGATTAGGGACCTCCCTACAGATAGACTCACACACAGAGCTCTTGAGGCATCTATACAGATATCAGAGTTAGGATATGAGAGAGCTTGGTACACTCAGATTAGAGTCTGGTTTGATAGTCATGGACTTGATATGGACAGATTGCCGCCTTTTCAGTATGACCCAGACTCACCTCACATCCACCTCTCTCGTCGTGAGAGGAATGTTGTGCTCAAACAGGATCTCTGGCAGGTCTACATTAGTCAGACATGGCACACACCACACATGGGATCGAGACTATCGCACTATCGAGACCAGTTCATAGACATACTAGCTGACGGTTTCATCCAGCGACCACGCT
>MU260848.1:0-5000 GCA_020310875.1 Ceratopteris richardii | reverse complement strand
TATTACTTTTTAGATTTTAGGTATCCTATATGTATAAATCCTCTTATAAATGCTTGAATATATTCAAAAACCACATATAAGAATTATATATCAACATATAAACATATCATATATAAGTCGTTCGACATCGACTTCTAACTTGCATTTCAACTTAGAAATTTGATCACCATTCACAATGCACATTAACTTTTAAGTTAAGCAAATAGATCACAGTTCAAAATCGAAACTTATATTCATTAATTCATATGAATAGTCAATAAATTCACCATTGAAACTTCAACACACCAAATGAAGTGGGCACAAACTACAATCACAATGCAGATAGATGAGTCATCTCAAGAGTCAAGAGTCAAGACACAATCATATTATCATCTAAATTTCATAAATACATATCCATAAATATGATGAATGACTCATGTGTCACGTGACATGTCCAAATAAATGTACAAGTATAAATCAAAGTAAACCAAGGTCCAAGAGTCAATCATCAGGATCTGACTCTGTATCTCACGAAATCTCATCCTCATCCTCATCCTCATCCTCATCATGATCCTCTCTACCATGTGGAGCAAAACTAGTAGAGGCCCCTAAAGTTGATGCCAAATCTATGGCTCGTGATTGAGCACGTCTTTGGGAGCGAGTCGGATGTAGTGGCTCAATCAACTCCTCATATAGCATGTTGTAAAGGTCCAACTCCTCTGAAGGTATAGTAGGCGTCTTCCATACCTTTTCTATGTCGATTTGGTCAATGTTGACTTGCCGCACATCCGTTGTGTGCCCTCCGGTCTCCAAAAGGCACAAGTTGTAGCGGCAATATACAAGACGCTTCAACTATGCAGTAGATAATCAATTCCTCTTCTTTGTGTGGACGAGGGCCCTAGTGCTCCAATTTCTTTCACAGGGAGTAGCACTACAATCCTGTGAAAGAACACAAATGGCAAGTGATTTCTACATGTTCCATATCAAAAATGTATTATTTTCTTGAATTATGAGTTAGAAATTTTGAATTAAATGAGACTTAAAGGTTAATACTTACCAACTCAGGTGTAGATATACCATCTTCCACCAAGACACATGTGACAATTGACTAGACCATAGCATGATAGTATCTTTTCCAAAACTATCCCCATAGTTTCGAAATAGTAGGCGCTAATCATCAAGTGCCAAGCACATATCAACATCATCAGCATATAATCTGCATATGTATGCAGTCCATGCACTGTCAAGCTCAAGTATATTATATACATTCCTTTTTCTAATGTTTGTCCATCCATCACACATCAAAGTGTAACCATATTTCTTCCAGGTCTCTTGCATAGTCGCCAATTGCTTTTGAACAATCTCTTTTGTTTTCCTCAACTCACTCCATCTTAGCTCTTCATAAGAAGGCCCTTCCCACTCAAACCCAAGCCTACTCAATATTTTCATGGCCTCTTTCCATGCAGGAGTGCGCACTACATTAAAACTTAGACCACATTTAATGAACAGCTCCATAATACCTTGGCCTCCTGCTTCCCTTGCTTTTGCAAACAAGCCCATATAGATAATGCATGTAGACTTCCACGACCTGTAGGAATGCTTTGACCCTCCCGTGGTCTCTTTGTTGAGGCTCAAATGCATGTGCTCCCTCCTGTGACTCCAAGTCCTCAATGAGAGGGGATGAAGGAAAGTCCCCTTGAGATGCTCGTGAAGACTTCCCTTGAGGAATTGAGCTTTATGCACTACTAGGTGTCGGTGCTCTAACCCCTCTTCTTGTTTCTCATGCTTCAACCCATTCCAAAATCTCTTCTTTCATATTCTATGGTATTGGCTTAGAGAAAGGACCAACACCTACCCCTCCAAATTGTGCTAGATGGGCTTTTATTCCATCTCCACCTCCTCTCCCCTTGTACCCACACAACTTACATGTCCATCTCTCACTACCTCTTGTGCCAAATTTTCCTTGGCTTGTGACATATTGCCAAAATCCTTGTTTAGTTCTAGGCATGATGCCTAAAGCTTAACTTCTAAGAGGCTCTCTATAATGACTAAGCACTGACGCTTGAGCACCTAACTGCTAGCCTCTCTCTCAGAGTCACATTCACAAAACCTCGGAGTCACATTCACGAGACCTCGAAGTCACATTGACAAGCTTGCTTGGCCCCTTCAGCATGAGACAAGCAACCACCGATAGGTTCACATGAGGATATGCAGCCTTAGCCATGTTAGAGCGCAGATGTCACCAAGCACACTTCCAAGAGCCCCCCACGAAGGGGTGGCTATTTGACACACTGGTCAGACCGGCTATGATGGCCTCACAGTCACCCAGTAGAGTGCAATCCAAAGGCCACAAGTACGAATGATCTCGCGAGTATTTCACTGGAAACAGTCACTACCGCATGACATCATCAAGGCAGAGCTAGTTGCACCACCCATGGTAGTAGATGCACTATTTCATACTAGACTATCTGCTTTATTCAGAGGGTGAGGGAGCTCCCTGCAGACACACAGGTTATGAGAGTCAAGATATGAGAGAGCTTGGTACACTCATGTTAGAGCCTCGTTTGATAGTCATGGACCTGATATGAACAGATTGCCGCATTTTCAGTATGACCACGACTCACCTCACACCCACCTCTCCCATTGTGAGAGGAATGTTGTGCTCAGACAAGATCTCAGGAAGCTCTACATTCGCCAGACATGGCACACATCACACATGGGATCGAGATTATCGCACTACCAAGACCAATTCTTGGACATACTAGCGGACGGTTTCATCCATGGACCACACTACATGGATACTTACATGCCTCATAGCTCGACGGTAGCAATTGGGCAATTGAGGGTCTCATCACACTGACTAGAAATTGAGACTGGCAAAGGGGAAGACATTCCCAGAGAGGAGAGGATATACAAGATATGCAGAGTAGAGATGAGTAGAGCTAGAGGATGAGGAGCACTTTGTATGCAGATGTAGCGCCTATGATGACATCAAAGACAGAAACTCTGTTTAAAGAGCATGCCCACCCTCCGAAAGATCATGGACTCTAGAGATCAGCGAGAGCTCAAGCGATTCCTACTAGGGATACACAATCATAGAGATTCCCTACTCCAGCCTACTGTTGCAACCAAGACAGGAGGAAGACAAAGCCGGATCACTAACTTCTTCGTTCCACGACGTGAAGCAACCCTCCCCTCCTGAGCTCACACATCGAGCCGGGTGACTCTTCAGCAACCTCAAACCTCTTGAGCTAGGAGACAACCCAATGCTATACGATATCGGGCCCCGAGACTTCACCGACACCAGAATGCAGAGATCCACGCTCACGACCATCGCGCCATGGAAGGAAAGCCATCCGACATGATGGCGGCCCTCTCTCCACCTCCACCCATGTACCACATCTGATACCCACTCACTAGTACAGGATGGAGCTACTTAGTCGTTCATATGCATTCTCATGCTTGTACTACCCTTTTGCATATAGACTATAGATATAGCACTGCATACACAAACCCCTCCACCCATCCCCCAAAACACCCAAAACACCCAAAAAAAAAAAAAAAAAAAAAACTTTCATGGGTATCACTACATGCATACTACACAAAACTATATCCGCTTTACCAGTTTTTCAGCACTTTTATCTTTTTCGATTGACAAAAGATACATCCATGTACATTGAATTGTCTCATAGGCCGAGTTCGGTCTCCTAATAGACGTAAAAACACTTTTCTTTTCTTTTCTTTTCTTTTCTTTTTCTTTCATATCTCTCCCTCCCTCCCTCCCTCCCTCCCTCCCTCCCTCCCCACCCCCCCCCCCCCCCCCCGCCCCCCCCCCCTCCCTCCCTCCCTCCCTCCCTCCCTCCCTCCCTCCCTCCCTCCTCCCTCCCTCCCTCCCTCCCTCCCTCCCTCCCTCCCTCCCTCCCTCCCTCCCTCCCTCCCTCCCTCCCTCCCTCCCTCCCTCCCTCCCTCCCTCCCTCCCTCCCTCCCTCCCTCCCTCCCTCCCTCCCCTCCCTCCCTCTCTCTCTCTCTCTTCTCTCTCTCTCTCTCTCTCTCTCTCTCTCTCTCTCTCTCTCTCTCTCTCTCTCTCTCTCTCTCTCTCAGGATATCCGGCCTCGAGGACCGAGACTTCACCGACACCAGATTGCGGAGATCCAAGCTCGTGATCATAGTGCCATGGAGGAGAGACAATCCCAGATGATGGTTGATCCTGTTGCAGCCATCAGGGCTGCCTTGACTCCACCTCCACCTACACGATGGAGCTAATTAGTCATTTTAGATGCATTATCATGCTTGTTGTACTACCCTTTTGCATATATACTATCATAGATATCGCACCCCATACACCCCCCACTTTCATGGGTACAGCAACGCACCCCTATCGATTTGGACGCTCAGAGCATTTTGAGGATCGCCATGATGCCTTGCCCATCGATGCATTATATCCTACACCCACTCCAGGCATTTAGTGGGTTGTGATACCATCGAGCCTCCCCTCCCTATGCATATCATATTTGTATCTCACCCATTGAGCACACAGAGTGCATACCCATAGCACCCCACACCCTTGATGCCACTTACTATCCACTCCTTTTATACCCGTTTGCGGTACTCACACTTTATTTTCCTTTTGGGATCACAGTGGATTGGATCATACTGAAGTATATGTTTTGTCTCATAGGCCAATTTTGGCCTCTAATAGACATTAAAAAGTCTCTCTCTCTCTCTCTCTCTCTCTCTCTCTCTCTCTCTCTCTCTCTCTCTCTCTCTCTCTCTCTCTCTCTCTCTCTCTCTCTCTCTCTCTCTCTCTCTCTCTCTCTCCTCTCTCTCTCTCTCTCTCTCTCTCTCTCTCTCTCTCTCTCTCTCTCTCTCTCTCTCTCTCTCTCTCTCTCTCTCTCTCTCTCTCTCTCTCTCTCTCTCTCTCTCTCTCTCTCTCTCTCTCTCTCTCTCTCTCTCTCTCTCTCTCTGTGTGTGCGCAAATCTTGAGGCTTCTAACTTGCAGGGGGGGGGGGGGGGGGGGGGGG